>QLSS01001382.1:0-10668 GCA_024372645.1 Trichomalopsis sarcophagae
TAAATAACAATAACTATTACCAAAACCATAACCTACAAAAACTATTACCAAAACCATAACCTACAAAAACTATTACCTAAACAACAAAAAACAATTATCATTACCAAAACTATAACTAAGAATAACCTTTACATAAATTATAAGCAACAATAACAATTATCAAAAATATTAACAATAGTAATCATTACTATAATAGACAATTACCATTATTTTAACAATAACCTATTAATTCACCTACACGAAATTTTATGAAGAAAATATTTGTTAAACCAACATAAGAGATCTTTTTATTTATTTTGAATAATATTCAAAAATAATTTAATATTTGACTACAATTACATCGATTTTGTTATACATAGTTTTACTTTGATTTCATTACAACATTGATTTTATACAAATTGATTTTTTATAATCTTCATTACTCTATAAATATGGCTCCCCGAAGACCTATTCGTACACAAGAAGAAGAAGAAATATATCAAAACAATTTGCGAGCAAGAAGAGCTGAAAGTGAAAGACGTCGACGACAAGCTGCACGAGACGCTATTGTTAATGAAACTAGAAATAATCCACTTAATATTGAACAAAATCGATTGGAAACTATTGAACCAAATCGGTTTGCAAATCAGTGTTCAACTGTTGCTCCAGATTATTTGGGTCCAATGAATATCCTATGTACACATTGCAATGCGAAACACTTTGTATTGGAAAAGGTTTCTAATAAAGGATTATCTTTTCAAGATTGCTGCAGTCATGGGGCTGTTGTTTTACAACCTACTCCTACATTTCCTCAAGATCTCATTGCTTTATTTAATGGGTCCCATTTAAAATCAAATGATTTTTTTCAACACATTCGAGCTTATAATAATTCATTGTCATTTGCATCTTTTAATGCAAATTTAGTGAATTTTAATGCAAGACGCAGTGGACCATACTGTTTCAAAATTCAAGGACAAATATATTATCAGATTAATACTGCATTGTACCCACAAGATAATGAATGTCCTTCTTATGGACAGCTTTTTATTATTGATCCATTAGAAGCTACAGATTTCAGAATGCGCCAAAATTCAGATCTTAATTGTGAAACTTTAGGAATGTTAGATAAAATAATAAGAGAAAATAACATATTTGATGAGTCCTATGAGATGATGCAACGAGAAATTCATAATCAATCTATATTAGATCAAAACAACACAGTTCCGGAAATGCAATTATTATTCACCTTAAAACCAGGTAGTGATAGAAGAAGATACAATTTTCAGCAAACTAATGAAGTAGCAGCTGTTTTTTCTACAACTGCTGATGGTGAAATTCCAGAATCTTATGTAACGATTCGAAACATAAACACTAAAACTTTACAATGCGTCAGTACAATGGATCCTAATGTAGAACCATGGATTTATCCTCTATTTTATCCTTATGGAAATCAACGATGGCATTAAAATTTACTACGCGTTAATAGAAACAATGATACTAATGCAAATAATAGACGTGTAACACGATTAGCTTATACGAGATACAAAATAGCTATAAGGCCAAATGAATTTAATCCTTTTATTTTGGGACGTAGATTGTTTCAACAATATATAGTAGATTCTTATGTAAAAATAGAAAAAGATAGAATTGAATATTGTAAAACTCACAAAAAGAAATTAAAGCAGATACGTATCAAGGATTGCATGATTATATGCAACGCTCTGCTAATGATATTAATGGGCAAATTGGAAAAACCATAATTCTTCCATCAACATTCATTGGTTCACCTCGCAATATGCAGCAATGTTATCAATATGCAATGGCTATAATTAATCGTAAAGGCAAACCTGACATTTTTCTTACAATGACATGTAATCCTAAATGGCCAGAAATAACAGAAAATTTATTACCTTCTCAACAACCTTCTGATCGACCTGACATCGTGGGCAGAGTATTTCATTTGAAAAAAGAAAAATTACTTGATTTGATTGTTAAAAAGAAATTTTTCGGCGAAGTTGCAGCGTATGTGTATGTAGTTGAATTTCAAAAAAGAGGTTTACCGCATATGCATTTATTAATTACATTAACTCATGCCTTTAAGATAACCACCCCGGAAATTGTTGATAAGTTTATTTCTGCAGAGATTCCTGATGCACAGAAGCATACATTACAAGAAATTGTTTTGAAAAATATGATACATGGTCCATGCGGAAATTGGTGTCAAGTTGAAGGAAAGTGTTCTAAAAAATTTCCTAAAACTTTTGTCAATGAAACAAACATGGATGAAAATGGTTATCCTAACTATCGTAGAAGAGACACTGGAATTTCATATGATCTGAATAATCATAACTCAGTTGATAACAGATGGGTTGTACCATATTGTCCAACTTTATTAGAAATATTTAACTGCCATATCAACGTAGAGGTTGTTACAAGTATTAGATCTGTCAAATATTTGTATAAGTATATTTACAAAGGCCACGATGCTGCAAATATAGTGATTGGTGATTGTAATGAAAGATTGATTAATCATGATGAAATTAAAGATTTTTTAGAGGCTCGATATGTTGGACCTGTTGAAGCAATATATCGCATTCTTAGCAAAGCGTTGCAAGATAAGAGTCATTCAATAATCAGATTACCTTTACATTTACCTCTTCAACAATTCATAATAGTTAATACAGGAGATAATGTTGAAGAAAATTTGAATAATTCAAGTAGTATGCTTATGGATTATTTTAAACTTAATTTAGAAAACCCAGAAGCAAGAAAATATTTTTATGCAGACATTCCGAGTTACTTTGTTTATAAAAAGCAAAAAAATGGTGCTTTCACTGTTACAAGTTGGCAAACTCGCAAACAACATTTTAATTGCATTGGTCGCATGTATTCGATTAGTCCAACTCAATTAGAACTATTTCATTTAAGATTATTATTATTACATGTAAAAGGCGCTACAAGTTTTGATGACTTAAAAACTGTAAATGGTATTGTACAACCTACATTTACAGCAGCATGTTTAGCTTTGGGACTGATTGAAGACGATGAAGAATGGATTCGAGCAATGGAAGAAGCAACCGTTTGGATGATGCCTGTGCAACTTCGTCGATTGTTTGTTCGTATTTTGATAAACTGTCAACCTGTTCATCCTGAAGAATTGTGGGAAAAATTTAAAGATGCAATGTCTGAAGATTTTTCACGAACAAATGAGATAACAATAAGTCATCAAAGAGCTTATGCTCATATTAATGATTTGATACATTTGGAAGGTAGAACTTTAATGGATTTTCCTACTATGGAACAAACCGTACAAGAATACACATTAGATGATACCATTAATAACGCAACTTTGTCGGAAATGGCACAACTTGGTCAACAACAATATATGCAATTAAATGATGGGCAAAAGGAGATCGTAGATACAGTTCTTCACGCAGTTGATATTAATAATCAGGAAATAAATAATTGTATATACATAGATGGTCCAGGTGGATCAGGAAAGACATTTATTTATACTACATTGTACAATTTGTTATCTTCAAAAAATATGAAAGTTTGTTCAATGGCATTCACTGGAATTGCTGCCACATTACTGCCGCATGGAAAGACAGTACACAAAACGTTTGGTTTACCAGTTCCAATGTATCATGATTCTTCATCCAATATTAAAGCACAATCCAAAGAAGGTAAATTACTAAAAGAAACTGATGTTCTTATCTGGGATGAAGCTCCAATGGCTCCAAGATATGCATTGGAGATAGCTAATCGAACATTGCAACATCTTATGAACAATAACTTGCCATTTGGAGGTAAAATTTTTGTACTAGGAGGAGATTTCCGACAACTCCTACCTATAAAAAATAAAGGAACTCGAAGTGAAACCCTTAATATTTGTATCAAATACAGTGAATTATGGAAATATTTCAAAAAATTTACACTTACTACAAATATGAGAGTATTGCCAAATGAAATAGATTTCGCAAAATTCTTATTAGAAGTTGGTAACGGAACATTGAATGATTTTAATGACAACATTGAAGTTCTGGAACACTGCATTTTAGAAAGAAATATTAATATAGCTTACTATTTATTTGGTAAACTAATTGAAGAAAAACGATTTGAACATATGAGTAGTTGTGCTATTTTGTCAGCTAGAAATGCAGATGTTGACCAAATCAACAAACAAATTACAAACTTATTAGATGCAACAAGTGAGCGTCTATATACCGGTATAGATAGCACTGATAACTGCAATAACGGTGATCTAGACGAAGTACTATTACCGGAGTACTTAAATTCGTTAAATCCACCGAGTTTGCCTCCTTATGAATTATGCTTAAGAAGGCATTGTATTGTGATGATTATTAGAAACATAAGTATCAATGAGGGTTTGTGCAATGGTACACGATTAAGAATATTAGATTTTTCGAACCATTTACTAAAATGTCAAATTTTAACTGGTGATAAGGCTGGAAATATTGTTTTTATAAATCGAATAACATTATTTTGTGAAAATGAATATCCTTTTACATTCAAAAGAAGACAGTTTCCAGTTAAATTGGCTTTTGCAATGACTATTAATAAGTCACAAGGTCAAACATTTAATAATATTATTATTGATTTACGAAGAGATGTATTTAATCATGGTCAATTATACGTAGCAATGTCTAGAGTTCGATCTTGGGATTCTATCAAAATCTATCTTGGAAATCAAAGACAAAGTAAAACAATTAAAAATCACGTATATAAAGAATTATATCTATAAACAATGTTACATTTATAGTATATACAATTTTATAATTATCCCGATTTTGAGTGATAATTAGAAAGTTAGTTATCTACATTTTTATCATTTTAACAGTTTTTATTGCTAAATATACATAGATAATAAATTTAAATTTAGCGCCCGCGAAGCGCGCTGTACTGAATCTAGTAATTATAAATACGTATGTTTGTGTAGAGTATATAAAACGTTAAGATTTATCTTAATGGTTTGTTTGCAATAAACAAAATATGTATTTATAATTATTGGTATACGACCTTGACCATTTCTTTATTACTTGTAAAGTACCAAAGATATTGTTAATTACTTGTTTGTATAAACAAACATGACACCTTATCTTTATGGCTTGTTTACATGATAAGATAAGGATGCGCCAGTGATGACGTCATTTGTTGTGTCTCGCCATAACTGCCTATATACTACTCTTGTGCCATGATTCTAGCCCATCTTCTGCAAAGTATGCCACGAGAAGAGGGAAATTTCTAGCGATCTGACACCCGTGTACCAAAAGTTTGTGTGTAATTGGGTTCATTTTTACCCACGGGTATAGCGTATAATGTAATTTATACGTATCCGATGAAAATGTTTCCATTTTCTCTAAATTTAGTCGTTTTTTGCATTTAAATGCTGCGAGAACTATTGCTATGTTTATAACCAACTGTTTGTCAAGTTCTAGTGCTTCCGCAAAAGTAGATGGTTCTCTGAAATATATGCGAGCTAGATTGCCTGTATTGGTTATCCCTGTACCTTGGAGAAGTTGATTAGCTCTAATACGAAATTACGATTTACAATTTACAATTAAATTATTATTTTGTTTTAATATTTATTTATAAGTAATTAATTTGTAATTAATAACTTCTATAATGTCTTTTATTTTAAAAGATACCATTCATTCTTACATATAATTATAAAAGCGTAAATAAAATCTAACATAGTTAACAAAATAAAAAATTGTTATCAAAATACAGATTTAAAAAGTGCATAAAGACCATATTAAAACTGTAAAGTAGAAAATTTAGAATATTTAACGTCAAAATAATGAACTATAATAATTACTTGAAATTGTAAAATAATTTCTTTTTTCTTGGACAAATTAATAAGTAATCATATATTGTTAAAACTAAGTAATAGTTCGCACCTTTATCTTTGTCAGTTCTCTCCCAGTGCTTGAAAGGTTTGCGGTAACTTATATTCATTAAGTGTTCAAAGGCTTTAATCTCACAATGTAGAATACCTAATCCATAATTTAATGAAGTTTCCTTTGGTGTAAATTTATTTTTTAAGTCATCAAATGCAGTCGTTGTAAGATTACAACATGGGCATCTTGACGAAGACGGATTGTCAGTAATCGTATTCAAACATTTGCCGTCGAATAAAGTATGGAAAATTTCATATTAAAGACGTACTGATTTTCCTTTTGCCAAGGTAAAGGTATACGAAGAAAGAAACTTTATTTCTGTAAGTAATCGTGCGTACTCTTTTTTATTTGTATTTTCAAGGGTTTCTTTCTCATAACAAAGTCTCGCAGGTCTGAAAAATCTTATACTCATGGGAGTTAGGTTTATCCAATTGCACTTACTATTTGTTGAGTGAAAAAGTTGAATCACTCCAATACAAGTAACAAAAAGTGATACTTGAGCGTTTTTATTTTCATTTTTGAACTTTTGCTGAGGATTTTTATGGCACGAAGAACTATCAAATCCTATTGATACTCGCATCTGCAAGTTACGATATGTTTCATCAGGCCAGTCGTGTATTATTGCTTTGCACAATCGCTCACCAGTAATATTGAGTAGCTCTTGTAAACTAACGCAGACCTCGATATCATTTATTATTTTATATTTACGTGGATAACAGTTTTTTTTTCTTTCATGACAATGGTATAACACGGATAAATATCGCAGCCTAATGATTTTGTATCAGCAATTATTGCTTCATATTGCCGTCTTGTGTACTCGTTTGTAATTAAGAAAGCTAAGGCCGAACTGGACGTATGCCTTTCTCGAGGATCATTTATTTCGTTTTGTTCATTCTGTCGGTTGATATTTTTTAAGTTGATCATATTTTTTACGATAGATATTACTGTCTCATTATAGTTGGGAGAGCTAGTCTATGCAAAGTTGATTCTGATGCATTTTTCACCGTACTTCTTTTTCGACCACAGTTAATGCTAAGTCGACCGCCTTTTTTGGCCTTCCTTTTACGTTGGGATTCCTATTATTGTACCTCTGATTAATTGGAGTAAAATTCACAAAAATCTCTAATTTCGAATTATATTATCATCATACGGGTTTCTATATTTTGATAACTGAACTTATTGTAAAGAATATCTATAATATACAAACAAGAATTATTATTTTAAAAGTACTATAATTTAAAGTAACTTTAAGATAACTATTCTTGTAAAACTAACAAATAAAATGTAAAAGTTAAACAAATAAATTTATGTTATGTTTCTTATAATATGTTAGTAGTAGCATTCATTATATAGCAAATACAACAGTTACTTAAAAAATTATAATTATTGTGATAAATAAAATAGTTAAAATAATATTATAGAGAAATGTTACTCTTTTAAAAATTTTAAATACGCTCATTTTTGGATGCTTTTATGAAAAAAATTATGGCTTTAAATGAGTTTTAAAATATTACTTTACACTTACCTTTATTTTATGTCATGGTTACACGTGAAATGTACAATTAATTAAAAAAGTTAATACCACTTATAAAAATCGCTATGCAAGTAAATGCACGTATCATAATATGTGTATAACATAATATACGAAATATCTTATTATCTCTTTGCTATGCACACATCAACTGTCAAAGTTATACTAATACTCATGACACGCTAAAATTACATTATGAAGAACATTCTTTCAAAATAATAGGTAAAATTTCAAGAACTGTAGTTCTGACGAAGAAGAAAACAAGTCAGGAATCGATAAAGTACACAGTTCTAAACAAAGCAAAACAACGCAGTTTCTCGTGTTTATTATTTTGATGTATTAAAACTTTGTAAATTACAATATACCTATTACATGTCGATTAAATTTTTTTTTTTTAATAAATCTTATTGCCGATTTATATTAATTTCAAAATTAAAATTACACCTCATTTATGCAGATAAATGTGATTGAAAATTGCAACGGTGGTTATAAAGTTTTGGATAAACACATTTCTATGTATTGTTTTGCCTCACAGGAACCTAATTATAGATTAATTATTATATTATAGATTTTATTATTTATTTATTTAAAAAATCAATTTTTATATTCTTATATTATTAATAATACATACATAGCAGAAATATTAATTCGTTTGCATATACCAAATTTATCAAAACATGACAATATTTGATCAAACTTGAAAATACAACCGAATAACTAACATAATTATTTAAGGGGATATCTGCGACAAAAATATGAGCCAAAACAATAATTAAATTTAAGAAAAGTAATGTGTCATGCATAGTTGTAAGCTAGTTTAAAGTTTTATAATCCCCCTGCAATTTTAAATCACGTTTATCAGCATTCATAACGTGTTATTTAGAGTTAGAGACGATCGAACGTTCAAGAGGACCTAAAATAATGTTAGATTAGTGATTAGTGGAATAAAACACATAAAAATAAGCTTTTTATCTAATTTTTTGCTTACTTTTACGAGTCTTATCCGAGTAAAACTTCTTTTTGGAGTAATTTTTGAGGTTATGAAAGAACCGGGGCTACATAGGCCAAAAACAATGGTGGATTCATATTCAGCGGGTAAAAATACATAAGGATAAGCTTTATTATAATTTTTTCTCTGCTCCAGCAAGTATTAAATAAAGAGTTTTTTCCTTTTTTGCGCTAAAACGCGCGCGCTCATGCGTAAATGTGGGTCGTATGACGTATTTATTATACAGTTTATTTTTTATTCATACTATCAGCATTGTAAAAAACATAATATGACAGAGTTTTATAACTGTATAGAATGAGAACAAATCCTACAGAGTCATAAAAAACAAAATTTTGGCGATTCTACA
Organism: Trichomalopsis sarcophagae; assembly: GCA_024372645.1. Classification (NCBI taxonomy): domain Eukaryota; kingdom Metazoa; phylum Arthropoda; class Insecta; order Hymenoptera; family Pteromalidae; genus Trichomalopsis; species Trichomalopsis sarcophagae. Next base: position 8,787 of record QLSS01001382.1, read on the forward strand.
CGTTTTTCCCGATTTTATGGATGAAAAAAAATCCTACATAATTTTAAGGGGCAGAATTAAATTCAGCGGGAAAAAATACATAAACATAGTGTTTAAAAACATTAAATAAAAAAAAATTACATTGATCTACAGTGACTTTAGTGATTTTTTTTGCGAAAACCGTCAACTTTAACGAGTTATCCTGGACCATACAGTAAACATCAACATTTATGGTCATTTTTCTGTGATTTCTGGTAGTTCAAACGTCATATTCTAAAAATTTCATGTTGATCTACTAACTGGATTCGGACTTATTTGATTTTGAAACAGGAAAAGTCGAAATATCCCATAGAGCGCCCCCTGCGTATACATGCAGGATCAAGTCCAAAATCAATCTATCAGCTTACTATTATGAGGGAATTTTGCACACATATTATTAGCTTGATTGATTAAAGTCTCTCAAAGATAATCGTAAAAATTAGTTTTTTTAGTTTGTACAAGAAGAGACTCCTCACAAAATTTCAGCCCGGTTGGTCGAAAATTGCGTGAGATATCGCGCATCTTACACATTTTTTACTGACAAAACTATAAAGTACTTCCGTGTCGCCGTCCTGCCTAAAAATCATTGAAGATATCCATATATCATGTAATTTTAGTGGATAAAAACGCGAGTTTGATGATAGATTTAAATTGTATTAACATTACATTAATAAATCAATTGTATTAACAATAACATTAATAAAGCGTCTAAAGTCATTGGCATGAATAAAATTGTTTATAATAAAAGATATATTAAAATTGTAAAACTTGTTCGCGAAAATATATTTAGATATTGTCAGCTGCCAAAATATGTAAGAATACTTAGCAGAGTACAACTGTTAAATTAGATAAAAGCTATTTTTGCAGCTTGAATTAGTTACTTCATGTAACCTTACAATCAGCGAATAATAATACACGTATTCCGTTTGAACAAACAAATACTGGAAAACTGAAGCACCTTGAATGGATATCTAATTGATTCCTTGCAGAATGGCGCTAAATTTAAAATTTGAAAATAGTAGTGTTGATCGCATCCACGACGGGACTCGATACGTCGTACGCTATACGGCATACTGATATGCCCCTTATGCCCCTCTCCGCAGAGTGGGGTGATCACACCGACTGTAGCGCCAACGCAGCGCGTCGCGAAGCGTCAGATCTCCTCTGAGCTTTGTTCCGAGCACACGCACGTTGCACTAAATAAAAGTTTGTTCTATATTTCACTGTGTGATTTATTTCGCCATACCCTGCTCAATAAGTAGTAGCAAAGTTAGAACACGCAGAGTACTCATAAATTCACCTAGTAGTAGTATTAATATATTGCATATAATCAGACTGTGTACAGTTGCCACAGCACTTTTACAGAATAGTCTTTAATGAGCCAAAAGCAAAAATGCCGATGACGCTTGCAGCTCTAAATAACAAAAAATAAGCCAAAAATGCGTTTTCATTCTTATATTTTGCTAAGTATCTTATTAAATATCTACAAATACCTTTACACTCAATAATGATGATGCATTTACATGTCTGCAAACAGCAATTTCTAATTTACATCTATCATTCATTTTTGAATTACGATTTGCGATCTCACTTGAGATGGTGGAGGCTTGTATTAGTTGCTTTACTACGTTACCTTACAGTAAATAAATAAAGTTATATATACAGGGTGTATCATGACTAGAACCTTTTTTTATGATAGGGTGATAGAGCGTGAAATTCTAAGCTAGGTAGGCTATTTCTTTATTTTTTTTTATTATAAAAATTTTTCGCTATAATGTTGCATAATTTTGTGACCGTCATGACGGATTTCGGCGAGTTTGAGAATCTCTGTCCCACTAGCCGCGCCAACTTCAATTGTATTTAT
>QLSS01001383.1:0-10668 GCA_024372645.1 Trichomalopsis sarcophagae
ATATATATATATATATATATATATATATATATATATATATATAAATAATCCAGTTTGAAAACTATTATCCTGAGCACAAATTCCAATGTTTAATCTGGAATGTAATCCTGAATGTAAACATGAAACAAGAAAATCATATATTAGAATTTATGGCTTGGAAATATATAAAATTGTGATGGTTTAACCCAATGCGTTAAGTATACTTTGCTCAAGAATACACACTATAAAAATATTAATATTATGCATGATTTGATAAAAATTAATAAATATTGTAGAGCAAAATATGAATTCAGTAATTTAAGTTTGAAATAATAGATTGCTTTGTATTGAAAAAATTTCAGAGCAGACCTGTAGAAATAAGAATTAAAAGCGCTTTTTACGATATATAATTTCATATTGTTTCCTCCAGAGGAAGCTTTGTAATAGTAAAATTTTGAGTTTTTTCAAAACTTCTAGAAAATACTTTTTGATGTGTTAAAAGTTCAAATCAAGTGTTTTTAGAAAATTTCCGTATAGACGTGTGTGTGTATGTATACCGTAATATTTCTAGAAAGAAATATTACGGTATACATATTCTAGAACTACTCTGTCAATATCAATAAAATTTGACATTCATATATATTTTTGGATTCCTAATTCGGAAAAAACAGTTATTTTTTATTTTCTCAACTATATATTTTTTGATTTTTGAAATCACTATTTTGCGTTTTTTTCAATCATCCCCTTGTTACAAACAATTCAGCTATAATGCATTTTTAAGAGAATAAAATAATCTACTTTTCCTAGTTTGGTGCTCGGGATCGACTGCTTTGTTCGGCAGATAAAATTAAAAAGGTGATTTTTTTTCTAAATTAATATCTCTGAAACTAAACGTCATAATCTTGCAAAAAAATCCATGACAATGGGTCACGTGTCAAATTATATCCCATTAAAATTTCAAGTGATTTGACTACTTATTTTTTTAGTAATAAATTGAAAACTGAAAAAAATGAGTTTTTTTTTGCCTCGATTACGGACGCAAAAAGACCTTATTGCACTTGAGATTCCGGGAAAAAGTAGATATTTTATGTGTTTTGGCTAAGTTTATTGCACAGCTCTCAAACCTCCATGGTTGGTGAGATATCAAGGTTTCATTTTTTTTTTAATTTTTTAATTTTTTATATCTCTAAAACAATGTAATTAAATGCTTAAAAATTTTATTTGGTGATTTATCGTAAAGAAAGCTATCCACTGCTAAAATTTTAAACAATTTAGTTAAGTGGTTCTCAAGTAAAGAGCTGAAATGTAAAAATCGTTTTCTCAAAAATTGAGCGTGCGACCTATCTAATGCCTGTTGTTTTGATGGTTAGGTTAGTTAGGAACACATGTATACATGCGTGAATTTCTGTGAAAATAAATTAACTACAGTATTCATATTCTATAATAAAAAAACAGAGGGGTCCGCAAACTTTCGGACAATGAACCATCCAAAACTTATATTAAATTATATATCAAAAACTGCCTCATACATTAGCAAGCAGATATATAGATATATTAAAACAATATTTTATTTATGGGACCTATAAATTTAGTTGGAAGAAGCTACGTGTCAATGAATTGGGAGTGGTTTCTTTTGTTTAAATTATTACTAAGCATATTATATTGGCTATTATTTATTATATTTATTATTGTTATTCGTTCTTGAATTATTTAATCGTTACTAAATTGCCTCGACGAAATTTACGAACACTTGAAGAAGAAATTATTTATCAAAGAAATCGACGAGAACGTAATGCTGAACTTCAACGTCGCCGACGTCAAGCAGCTCGCAATATTGTTATGAATAAACCTAGAGATGTTGGACAACAACCTCAACCTGTAGTAATTGAGGAAGATTATTTAGGACAAATAAACATTTTGTGCAAGCACTGTAACGCTAAACACTTTAGTTCAGAAAAAACCTCAAACAAACGATTATCTTACAACGATCGTTGTTGACATGGATCGGTAGTTTTAGACCCTAGACCTCCGTTTCCTGATGAACTTTTAAGTATGTTTAATAACGCACACCCGTTTTTAAATACTTTTTTTCAAAACATTCGAAGATACAATGATTCCTTAGCGTTTGCACCATTCAACGCGAATTTATTTAATTTTCAAAATAGACGATCCAGACCATTTTATTTAAAAATCCACGGACAAATTTATTATCAAATTAATACCGCATTGTTTCCAGAGGTTGATGAAAACCCTGATTATGGACAACTTTTTATTATAGATCCAGAAAAGGCAGTATGTTTTCGATTAATCGAATGTCCATCAATTAATCAGGATGACTTTTCAATACTAGATAGAGATTACTCTTAATTAGAGAAAATAATATATTTGCTCAATCTTATATAATGATGAAGGAAGGAATGGAAAATCAACAATAATCAATAAATAATAGCAATGCTCCTTCAGAGTTGCAAGTACTTTTTTCTTTTAAACCAGGATCAGATAGAAGAAGATATAATTTTCAACGCATAAATGAAGTAGCAGCTATTTTTTCAACAACAGCTGATGGATAAATTCCTGAGTCTTATGTTACGATTCCTAATAAAATACCAAAAACTTGCAGTGTATTAGCACAATGGATCCTAATGTTGAACCGTGGATCTATCCCCTGTTTTATCCTTATGGTACACAAGGGTGGCATAGGAATTTAATGCGAGTAGGTTATTCAAACAATAAATGTGTAACAAGATTGTCTTACGTTAGATATAAAATGGCAATAAGAAATCACAGATTTAATTAATTTCTCATGGGTCGAAGACTATGTTAGCAATGGATTGTAGATTTTGATGTAAAAATAGAAAAAGAAAGAATTCAATACATCAAAGACCATCAAAAAGAAATACGAGCAGATACGTATAAAGGTTTACATCACTATATGGAAAATGCAGCTGCTGATGTTGATGCTCGAAAACAATTATTTTACCATCAACGTTTATAGGTTTACCTCATCATATGCAACAATGTTATCAAGATGCTATGCTATAGTTAATGGAAAAGATAAACCATGTCTTTTTCTAACCATGACCTGCAATCCGAAGTGGAAAGAAATTGAAGAAAATCTTCTTCCGCATCAACAAGCTGCTGATCGGCCAAATCTCTCTGCTAGAATTTTCGATTTGAAAAAACAATGTTTGTTAGACTTTGTAATAAACAAAAAATATTTTGGTGATGTAGCAGCTTACGTATATGTTATTGAATTTCAATAAAGGGGTTTACTACGTATGTATGTATTGATAACTTTGAAGCATCGTTTTAAAATAACCACTCTTGAAATTGTTGATAGATTTATATCAGCTCAAATACCTGATACAGCAGATAATACCCGACTTCACGAGATCGTAATAAAAAATATGATACATTGGCCATGCGGTGACTGGTGCATGTTTGATGATAAATATTCCAAACATTTTCCAAACATTTTTCAAATGAAACAGTAATCGATGAGAATGGTTATCCTTATTATCGTAGAAGAGACAATGGCACGACTCATGAACAATCAAATGGTCGCATAGTTGACAACAGATGACAGAATTTAAAGATTCTTTGTCCGAAGATTTTTGACGAAATAATGATGTCATAGTAAACTACCAAATGGCGTATGCTGATATTAATAGTTTATTAATAAATGAAAGTAAAAGTTTGGCTGATTTTCCTACGATGGACCAGTCAGTAGAAATTGATATTATTTTTTCGGAAGAGAATGACAGAGTATAGATCAGAGAAATAGGCGAACAGCAGTATGTACAATTAAACAATCAACAAAAAGGAATTGTTGATTATGTTCTTCGTGCAGCTAATTCAAATTGGCATGAACAAAATAAGTGTATATATATTGATGGTCCAGGAGGATCTGGAAAAAGTTTTATCTACACTACGATTTATTATCAGTATTTGATCATTTGTTATCAGTACAAAGTATAAAAGTATGTTCAATGGCCTTTACTGGAATTACAGCAACTTGGTTGACCAGTTCCTATGTTTCATGATTCTTCTTCAAGTTTTAAATTACAATCAAAAGAATGCCAATTTCTTAAAGAAACTTCAGTATTTATTTGGGATGAAGCTCCAATGGCACCAAGATATGCCTTGGAAATAGTTAATAGAACTTTACAAGATATTATGAACAATGATTTACCTTTTGGTGGTTCTTGTTCTTCTTCTTTTCTTCTTCTAATCTTTTCTTAACTTCTTTCTATTAAAGTCAGAGGAACCCGTGCTGAAATATTGAATCTTTCTATTAAATATAGTCAATTATCGAAACATTCTATTAAATACTCTCTTACACAAAATATGAGAGTTCGGGCAAATAAAGTTGAATTTGCGAAACTATATGTAGGTGATGAAATTTTAAATGTTGAGAATGATAATTTGAGCCTTCCTGAAACTTATATTTTTGAAAGAAACCATTATTTAGTTAAAAATATATTTGGTCAATTAATAAGTGAAAAGAAATTTACAGAAATTGGTTAAAGCGCTATTTTGGCATCACGAAATATTGATGTAGATGAAATTAATAAGAAAGTTACTCATTTACTTGATTCAAATACAAAACGTAGATATACTGGTATTGACACTACTGAAAATTGTAATAATTGTGATGACGTGGATGAAGTGCTCACACCAGAATATTTGAATACCTTAAATCCTCTCTCACTTCCTCCCTATGAACTATGTCTAAGAAAAAACTGCATTGTTATGCTAATAAGAAATATTAGTATAAATATGGGTTTATGTAACGGTACTAGACTACGCATTGTTAATTTTTCTAATCATTTACTCAAATGTTTAATTTCAACAGGTGATAAAACTAATAACATTGTTTTTCTAAATCGTATGACTTTATATTGTGAAAATTAATTTCCTTTCAGTTTCAAAAGAAGACAGTTTCCTGTCAAATTAGCTTTCGCAATGACAATAAATAAATCACAAGGTCAAGCATTTGATAAAATTGGTATAGATTTAAGAAGAAATGTTTTTAATCATGATCAACTATCGGTCGCCTCTCGAGTTTGATCTTGGGATTCCCTCGTTGTTTATCTTGGTTATCATGAAAGAGAACTTGAATGTCAAAAACTATGTTTACAAAGAATTGTATTTATAAATACTAATGATTTTTTAAATAATATTTAGTATTATATATTTCTTATTTTTAATGAATTCAATAATAAAACATGACGTAGATTGCGTGCATCTTTGATTCACCTAAGAATTTATAAAGATATTGAGTTTTTGGTGAGTGAATTGAACAATTTAGTTTATACAAAGAATCACCTGGAATTCAAAATTGAGCATGGAAGTTATGTATCAATAAATAGAGTCTGTGCTGAAAGTACATGTCCAGGATTGCAACATGAAGTATGTTTAGCCGAAAAATTACAGAAACTTAAGATTTAAAGCCAGAAATCTTGTCTTTGGGAGGAATGACTCGATCGAGGCCAATAGACCAGCCCACCTCTTCAATGTCTTACCATCTATGCTTATGATCTATACTAACATTTGTATATCTTGCGTGGCTGGGGATATCTAATCACGTCTTTTAAGATCGGTTTCGATTAAGATGGATAGCTACACCTATGTCTGTACGAAAATTAAAAGTTTCGCCCTACCCATGTACCTATCTTTATTATTCGGCTCATTTAAGTCCGTTGAAATTGATATAAGGGATTAATGTGAGCAACCGATACTATTTGACAATGGGACTCTGCCCGTGACACTTCATTTTAAAAAAATTGTCAATTAAGAACTGCAGAATAGACAGATACGACGAATACTTCAACACACAAGCTGGATACGGCTACAGCGGCGGTGTCGGGCGGATATACATTGGCACCCATTATCAGAGAGGTCATGGTGGTATTGGTTCTTTTTTGGCTAGTATATTTCAACCTGTACTACCGCTCTTGACACGTGGCGCCAAAACTGTTGGTAAGGAAGCACTGCGTTCAGGGATAATTATAATGTCTGACGTAATAATGAATAATACCCCCATCAAGGAGTCGTTTCGCAAGCGTATTAGAGAATCCACTGAAACTCTTAAGAGGCAGGCTGAAGAGAAATTGGATAAATTGATGGAGGGATTGAAACGGTCACGACATTTCTCGGTCTTGGAGTGTAAGATATATTAATCTTATTATCGAAAAGCAGTGAACATTTATTTAATCTGTGTCGTAATTTTGATGACAGATTCAAAATGAGTTTAATTTATAATTTTTTATAATGATTTTTATAATAGTAGTTCAGGTCCGGGATACCAGATAGTGAGGGTTTATTCTAATAAAGAGATTTTCGTTTTTTATAACAAAAGTAGATATATTCAAATAAATATATTCGCTTTGATTCTTAAATGAATAAATAGATATAAAGATACGCTTAAGCTTGCGTTATCTGATAGCTCGTGTTCGAAAATTTTACAAGTTTTTATTCGGTAATGAAATTGTTCTAAGTTAGTTGTGACAAGAATCGAAAATTTTATAAGTATAGGACGGATACGCGTTATGATAATTTTGTTTAAAGATTATTAGTTTAATTATAATTTATAATTTTTATTCGGAGCCTGTACCGGGTGTTACAGGATCAGGATATCAACGCTTGCGTCACGGTCGATCGTTTCAATTGTCAATGCTTCGTGGACCTGGTAGCATCGTGAAACGTAATAAGACTACAAAAAAAGGATGGTTTCTAAAAGTCGTACAAGAGTTAGAAGAGATAAATCGAGAAGCGAAAAGGACAACGAAAGAGATTTTTGATAACTGGAAGAAAGAAAATGGCGTTTTTACATACCCACTCGTGCGGGTGTTTAAAATCAGAGTTGCTTTTATTTGAAATACCACCAACCCAAACGACGATCGAAGGTTCGCTCTGGATGACCTACAAACCAATATCATCACTGACTGATGATTCACTTATAGAATTTGTGGTATCAGGAAATAGCGAGGAATATATCGATCTCGCTCACACGATGCTCAGCCTTCAGGTAAAATTAAAAAACAATATGACGGAAGACGATGTAGCTGAAGCTCAAGTTGCAGCTTTTAGATCTAATGTAACGAAAGTTGGTTCAGTTAATAATTTCATGCACTCTATGTTTTATCAAGTGAATCGACTAACGCCTACGTTTATAGAGCGTACATCGAAACTTTACCAAACTATGGACAAAACTTCACATTTCATGAGTGTCTTGTGGTGTGACGACAAAGCCGGTCATATGGACGACATTGATAATAATACCGGACTTGTGGAACGTCGAAAATTTGTATCAGCAACACGGACAATTAACTTGAAAGGCCACTTTCAATGCAATGTATTTAATTAAGAAAAACGGTGTTAAGGTGAGAATGCGACTTGTAAAATCTCGAGATAGTTTTTGTTTGATGGATGTGCTGGGTTGTTTCTTTGCACACATCGAAGAAGCAAATTTATTAATTAGACGCGTCATATGGGTACATACATACATACATAGATACATACATGTGTGTGTGTGTGTCCATATATATATACAGGGTGTTTCATTTTAATCCGACCACGAAAAAAAAACATGGAAAAACTAATTTTAACGAAAAATGACTTTAACAAAAGTTGAAGGGGGTAAAGGGGGCCATCGAATGACACAGACATCTATGACCTTGAACTCGATTTTCAAGGTCATTTGAGGGTAATTGTGATTTTTTTAAATAGGAACCTCTATTTTTGACCTTGGAATCGGATAGAGCGGAAAAAATTACGTCGCAAAGGATATTTTAAGTTTGCCTTAGTGACCTTGAGAAGGTCAATTCAAGGTCAAATAAGAAGTATCAGCCTAAGATTGTTTTGCTTTCAATTTTTTCGTAGAATTATCATTTTGTTATTGTAATAAATATTAAGAGAATAATTGACTTAAAATGTGATTATGCTTTGCTGACTTCAAAGCCAATTTGTAAGGTCAAAAGTGCAAAAATGCAATATCAAATGTTATGTAGAGTCCATATTTATATCCTAACTTTAGTGTTGCCCAGGAACAACGACGTGGACGTAATAGGATTGTATTCCCTTTGGGGTGTTTGATTTGAGTGAGTCTCCTTGCCTCTCACTATTATTATGTACAGATTTGAATGTAGGTGCCCCAAGACACCACCATTTTTTTGGATTCTATTCAGTTCTTGGGATGTTTTCGTAAGCGAATTTTGATCTTATCTTTAGTTTTACTCAGGAACGACGTGGACACAATTGGCTACTAATTTTCCTCATCGAATTTTGCCTGAATTTATTGTTGAAATAAATAATATATTTTGTAAAGAGATTTTTCATGTTGAATTTTCCCGCGACTCATTGTTGAAATAGACAATTTTTCTAATAAGAGATCTCTTTTCATATGAATTTATCCTCTACTCATTGTTACTTACACTTAGTATTCAATAGTTTACTAGTTATTGAATATTTATTGATTATCCAAACTAATCAAATATCATTTGTTTGACATTTTTTTCTTTTTCATTCATTGACCTTTATTTTTTCTATTAAAATTTATTACTCATCGAAAGCTATCTAATTTGTTTAGTTTGGTAAAAACAAAATTTTTTATTGAACTTGTTATAAATTTTTAACAATGACTGATTATCCAGCCGCTGAAAGGGTTGATATTTTATTGATTCTTGGTGAATCTAGACGTAATTATCGACAAGCTGCAGCCTTGTATCGAATTCGATATCCCGATAGAAGACATCCAAGTCATACAACCATTCGTGAGATTTACCGTAGAGCTCAACAAGGGCAACTAGCACGGGTTAGAGTACGTCGTAATTACAACGAAGATGATCTTTGTGTAATGGTCGTTTTAGCAATGGTTCATTTGAATCCCTACGTTAGTACCCGTGAAATTCAAAGACAAAGTGGTATACCTATGGCTACTGCTTGGAGAATACTGAGAAGTCAACGATATCATCCATATTATATTACTTTGACTCAGGATCTCACACCTGCTGATATGAGGTTAAGGCTACAGTTTTGCCAATGGGCACGACAAATGATTGCTAATGATTGTCACTTTTTTCAATACGTAATGTTTTCTGATGAAGCAAAATTCAAAAGCAATGGAGAGCTTAACCGACACAACTGTCATTATTGGTCGAATGTTAATCCGCATTGGTACAGGCAGATAGATAACCAAAATCGTTGGGGTCTTGATGTTTGGTGTGGAATTGTTAACGGATACCTTGTAGGCCCATACTTTTTCGATGAAAATGTAAATGGCCATAATTTTTTACAGTTCCTGAGAGAACGTCTTCCAGTACTTCTTGAAGAAGTAGATTTGTACACAAGAGCAAGAATGTGGATTCAATTAGATGGCGCTCCTGCGCACTATGCTCGAATAGTTAGACAATATCTTAATCAAAATTACCGTGACAGGTGGATTGGAGAACTGGACGTGGAGATTTGGGTGTTCGATGGCCACCGAGATCTCCAGATATGACATCACCCGATTTCTATTTGTGGGGGTATTTGAAAGATGTTGTTTATGAACATGATACTACAACAAGGGAAGATATGATCCACAGAATTCAAACCTCTTGTGAAAACATCCCAAGAGCTGTATTACTCAGAACAGTAGAACATTTTCAGCAGCGAATTGAATTGTGTATCCAACAAAATGGTGGTGTCTTTGAGCACCTGCGTTGAATTTTGAGCAAAAGTGATAGGCAACGGGACTCACTCTAATTAAGCACCCCGAAAAGTGAGAGGCAAGGTTACTCACTCTAATCAAGCACCCCAAAGGGAACACAATCCTATTACGTCCACGTCGTTGTTCCAGGGTAACGCTAAAGTTAGGATATAAATATGGACTTCACATAACATTTGATATTGCATTTTTGCACTTTTGATCTTACAAAATTGCTTTGAAGTCAGCAAAGCATAATCACATTTTAAGTCAATTATTCTCTTAATATTTATTACAATAACAAAATGATAATTCTATGAAAAAATTGAAAAGAAAACAATCTTAGGCTGATACTTCTTATTTGACCTTGAATTGACCTTCTCAAGGTCACTAAGACAAACTTGAAATGTCATTTCCGACGTAATTTTTTTCGCTGCTCCGTATTCCGAGGTCAAGAATAGGGGTTCCCGATAAAAAAACACAATGACCTTCAAATGACCTTGAAAATCGAGTTCAAGGTCAAAGGTGTTGGTGTCATTAGATGGCCCCTTTTGCCCCCTTCAACTTTTGTCAAGGTCATCTTTCGACATCAGTAAAATAAAACCAGACAAACAGCTGTTTAGCAGATTTTTTGTTATTTGACCTTGAATTGACCTTTTCAAGGTTACTAAAGCAAACTTATAATATCCTTTGCGACGTAACTTTTTCCGCTCTATCCGATTCCAAGGTCAAAAATAGAGGTTCCTATTTAAAAAAATCACAATTACCCTCAAATGACCTTGAAAATCGAGTTCAAGGTCATAGGTGTTTGTGTCATTCGATGGCCCCCTTTACCCCTTTCAACTTTTGTCCAGGTCATTTTTCGTTAAAATTAGTTTTTCTATGGTTTTTGTCGTGGTCGGATTAAAATGAAACACCCTGTGTATATATATAAAAAGAATGACCCATATATATATATATATATATATATATATATATATATATATATATATATACAGGGT
>QLSS01001384.1:0-10660 GCA_024372645.1 Trichomalopsis sarcophagae
ATATATATATATATATATATATATATATATATATATATATATATATAGTATAATGGTATATATATGGGTATATATGAAGTTATATATACATATATACAACTTTACACGATTATGACAAATTCGAGAAAATGGTGAAATGAGGTGTCATTGGTCTATCGTTGCCTACAAATGCGGGAATGAAAATATCAAAATTATCGCAGTGACACCTGTTTTTAGGAGTATCAGGGAACCCTTTTCAAGTGGTTTTATGGGGATACCTTGCGAAACCAGCAGTTGAGCGAATTTTGTCCAATTTCCGACACTGTGCGCCGCGGCCGGTGGGGCGACGAAGTATACACGCGCAGCGCGGCTTCTTTTGCATCGACTCAAACTCTTCTGCTCTTTCGACTACAACATTTCCTAGAACTGAATAGGGAGAGACGAGAGGGGTATAAGGAAAGAATCCTATCCAAGCTTGATCGGACCTGTTGTCCGGCCGATGCCAACGGCTTTTCTTTTCTTTATTATGGTATGCTTTATTCCTTCGCGAAAGTATGTTACGAGGCTTAACGTGCACGCGGCACTAATTGTTTGTAATACACAAAAAATTGAAATATGACGCACACATGCCTGACGTACGTGAGAACTCTTTGTTTTGCTCAAAAATAAGAGGTTTAATTTTTTTTTTAAATAACACAATCGCAATTATATTTCAAAATGATGTTAACGGATATTAATACAATGTATTAACATTGTCGCGGCACTTCAATCATATACGTATATACATACAAATGAACGTGTAAGCAAACAAGTTTTTGTGTGCAAAATGTACATAATGTTTTTATTAATATGAGCTTCCAAGAATACACTTACTTTTGTTGATGTAAGAAGAGAAACGCTTGAAGAAAAAGCCGAGCTCGCCTTGGTGATTTTGGAAATTCCTTGTCCAAGAAAGCACGCCGATAACGAGGGCCAAGTCTAATTAAATGTCAGGTACTCGTCTCCAGGGAAGTTCAGCAGCTTTTGCAAGTGAGCGGTTGAAGTCCAGGAACTCGTTAGTATGAAACTTTTCACTATGAAAACTTTTCGATGTCCGATAAGATAAAAAGGGCCGAGAGAAACACGTACTTACACGTTCTTCCGAAACGTCAAAAAGCTAATGACACGAGCAAACACCTTAAACAGCAGCCGATTTTTGCTCGCGTTACAGGCGCACGCGCAGACATTTTTTGAGGGAGTTCATAAAGAGGCGCGAAGCGAACGATTTTTAAATCTATTTACATTTATACGACAGAAGTATTTTTGTTACCGGCAGCTGATTACTTAATATATCATAAATTATAGAAAAATATAAACAGAAACTCGTTTATTTAATTATAACAAATATAAATCCAAAGCATAATATTTTAAAGTAGTAAAAGGTTACATGTTTTTCACCGGAAAATCATCTGCTAATTAAATGCGAAAATAAAAAAAAATGCTAATTAAATGCACGCTTTTCCCTTAAAAATTATCTGTAAATTATCTGATTTTCACTGAAGCTTTTTCAGTAGGGCTGCAATCAGTACCGGTTTCCTTTATACTGCGTCTTGTATAAGCCGATGTAGCAGTTGTTCGAACTGCTTGATTAGAGCGTTAGGTGAAGCGTAGCAGCTGTAAACAGTAACATCTGCTACCTTAGCTCGTATAAATCCTTCTTCACGGGTCTCCATTATTCCACAGACAACAACGTTTTCACATGCCCAGATCGCTGCTTTACCCGTACTGTCCAATTCCCACGATGGTTCATCTAGATCCTTATATCGTTCGCACAAAATAGCTACGTCTACCTATTTTTGCGGACATACTGGTTGAATTGGTCCCGTGCTGTCTCACAGTGGTTTAGATTTAACTGCACTATCTCCATTTTCGTTGGTTCTTTAGTTCTTTTAATGCAGCTTGGTAGGCTGGGCATGTTTAGCTACCAGCTGCATGGTTTCTCTTTGATTCTCCAACCTTTTTCCGGCAAAGCTTTTTCGTGCAACTTTCTTCGTCACCGCGTTTGATGCTTCTATCGTCTGTGATGCCTTGCTCTCCTTCTAGGTATGCTACTGGTGCGGTAACATTTCCGCTTTACTTAGCATCAATCCAAGGCTCTCCTTGCTTTTTTGCATAATCGCCGATAGATCGCTTTTAACAGACTTATGATTTTGTTATGCCTTTGGCACAACATTATCCATAGAGTCCAGCCTATCTCAGATCTTCTCTCAAATGCTTTCTCGTTCTCGCTCAGCATCCCGGATTGTATTCCAGATCTCGAGAGCTCCTTTTCCTGCTTTTACTTCTTGCTTGGTTAAATTTTCCATGCTCGATAATAGTCTTCATTCCGGTATGTATCCGACTACCCTTGATCCCCCCCGTCTATGGAGGCAGCTGGCATTGCCCCAAAACATGACTGTAAGCGGTGCCAGACTGGGAACATCATACCAGGGCATAGCACCTGATACTACACTAGCCCACCTCCACTCTCTCGAACCTCCCACCCCGAACAAAGTGCTTGGCTCTCTGGAGAGTTTCTGGCAGACATCAAGCAATATCTTAGCCGTTTGACCGGTACTGGCTATGTGACCGGCCTCCCGTCTTGCTGTTGCTGTTTCTAAATTTGGAAAAAACAGTTATTTTTTATTTTCTTAACGATTTTTCTTACGGCTATTTTTTAATTTTGGAAAGACATTATTTCGCGTTTATTTCAATCATCCTATTGTTACAAACAATTGAGCTATGATGCATTTGAAAGAAAATAAAATTACCTACTTATTCTGTTTGATCCTTGCGATTGACTGCTCTGTTCGGCAGATAAAAGAAAAAGGGAGATTTTATAAATGTATATTTCTGAAACTAAATATCATAATCTCACGAAATAAAAACATATTGATGGGTTATGTGTCATTTGACTACTTATTTTTTCAATAATAAATCAAAAACTGAAAAAAATGAGTTCTTCTGTGCCTTGATTACAGACGTGAAAAGGCCTTAGTTCATTTTATTTTTTATGTGTTTTGGCTAAGTTTATTGTACAGCTTTCAAACCCATATAGTTCTTAAGATATCAAAGTTTACATTTTTTTGAAATTTTTTTGATTCTTTTTATCTTAGAACTATGTCGTCAAATGCTTAAAAATTTGCGGTGCGTTTTTTTCTGGCATGCCTGTATGTCCCACTAAATCCGATTCTTGGTCCATTTTTAGAAAAAATCATTACGAAAGGTAGAGTGGGATGTTTTTGGTGGACTCTCTACTCCTATTTAAAACCGACGCCCATATGTATGCATTTCCTCTGTTTCCGTTACCCCGAAATAAAAAAAGCATTCAAATAGATACAGTAGATGCTGAGAAATCTTGATATAAAGATAAGTAACGTGGGCGCTGCGTGCGCTTATTACTATATATTCGAGTCTCATCCGCCGCTGCTGAAATGTATGATTTGTCGTGCACGATGTCAACTTTTTGAACCTTCTTTTGAAATCAGAATTACAGTGGGGCTTACAGGCCTGTCAGAAAATACGCACCGCATACTTTAAATTGCGATTTTGAGCAAAATAATATTCCGACAGCACTCAACGTTTGCACATATAATGAACATTATAATCCCTACTTTTTCCTAAAATTTTAGCACTCCAGCTCAAGAAATGATAAGGCTACAAATTTTCGAAAAAACGCCCAATTTTCTGGTTTTTGCTTCCTCCTAGAGGAAGCTTTGCAATAGTAAAATGTTCAGTTCTGTTAAAACTTCGTAGAAACGCATTGGAGGTGTTTAGAGTTGGAATCATGCGTTAATAAAAAATGTTCGTGCGGATGGGTGTGCGCGCGCGCGCGTGTGTGTGTGTGTGTGTGTGTGTGTCCATGTTTCGCTTTGCTCGGGCAGTAAACTTCGTTCAAAGTCTTACCCGCGGGAATAATCAACGACTTTACTTTAAAGGCTTTTAAATTAAAGGTGTTGTGTGTCTTAATGTAGCAAGAAAAACATTGTCTCTGATCTGTAGCATCAATTTTTTTTAAATCTATGTACAAGCTAACTGAATGTTTTTTCTGGACTTGCTCATATATCTAATTCATTTTTATCGCAATAAATTTTTGCTTGATTTTTTATCATTTGTTATTTCTTTTAAGATTGGACAGCTAAAGATGAAGACAATGAAGATATCAGTGTATGGGAAGATAATTGGGACGATGATGATGTGGAGGATGATTTTAATCAACAATTAAGGTAATTCAATTTGAAAATTGATAGAAGTTAATAGTGAGCTTTTGTATATTTTTGCGGATTTATAGGAAAAGAAGTGCATCTACAAGCATCTTGCTGTTATAATCCATATTATTATACTAGCAAGAGACGCTCGCTTTGCTCGTGATAATTAACTGTACTATTAAATATTAGATGTACACTCGATGATAAAATCTAACCAATCAAAAGCAAGATTTTAGAAACGTTTCACAAGATTTAATTACCGTCAAGTATAAATAAATATATTCAATACAGTCAACATTCTATAAAAGTAGTTATTGCTACTAGTACACTCTAAAGTTTAAAAAACAAAAACATGCGCTGGAAATAATAAATGCTTCGATTACTTCTTTGGGAAAGTATAGATCATTACTTTTATACATATTACAAGTACAAAAAGAATTAAAATTACAGTTCATTCTTTTGTAAAGAATTAAAGGTACAGTTGAGTCATTTGCAAATAATAAATCGTGTGGTTAAATCTTACGCAAAAAATAAAATTTCGGCCCACCATTTTAAAAGAATAAATCGCACAATTTTTTAAGATTTTATTTTTTTTTTTAAGATTGAATTTCACAGTGTAATCTTTTGAAAAGAATAAAATTTTCCTCCGTTATTTCAAAAGAATACCCTAGTAGCAGCGTTCCCGAGAAAGTACCTGGAAACTACCGAGATTTTTCAAATCTAGCAGGTTTCCAGAGTAGAATATAGATGAAAACTTCAATAAATCAGACATGATTTCTGGAAGAAATCTCGGTAGAATTCTCCACTATGATTTGTTCATATAACCTTACTTTACACACCAATGATCCTGCTCTTCATTGACATTGTTTGAAAATATTCATAAATTGATGAATATATATACCCTATAAATTCAGCTATAATGTCTTTTAAAGGGGAAGCGTGATTTTTAAGGTGCACATTAATAGTGAAAACCTAACCCTACGCATACGTGCTCTTATATATGACAGTATGTACAGCATTGTGTACTGACTGACTTTGTATTGTCACGGCGTGTGATTTATTACATAAATTTATTCAAAACCTAAAAAGAATATAAACGTTGAAATTGAAACTCTCCCAAGAAGAATGCATTGCACGCACCGAACAGTTTCGACACACGGCCGAATACAGGCCACTGACGAATCAGCATATCAGCAATTCGGCCGAATGCAGGCCACTGACGAATCAGCACATCAGCAATTCGTGACGTCTTACTTTTTATGTATACAATTTCCGAAATTTTAAGTTTGTAAATACTACAAAAATTGCATTGCGAACGAAGATTTTAAAAAGCCTTGCATGTACTCAATTAAGCAGTTCGTATACAGACACGGGCTCCGTACGCGTCGTCCGATAATTGACGATATATCCGTGAAAACAGTTTATCGTTATTAATCAAAATACCTAAGTTTTATTCTCACTATTTGTGAATAATATTGTAATTCAATTTGATATATATATATATAGTTAAATAATATACATAGTTACTGTGAATATAATTCGTGCCTCGAACGTTCTTTATAAACATTCTTTTATACCCAGCACGACCTCAAGCCTACATCTTAGCTACTGAACTCAAAGGTAAGTTCTCTCATTTAATTGACTAACAGTGAGAGTGTTAGGAGCGAACTAATACCGTTTACAGCCTTGCCACTACACTTATCATTACGTTCGTGACTATTTATTTAAGAGTAGTCAGGACGTAACAGTATTATTCAAGTATAATTACTGTATAAAAAGTGTCATCAATGCACTGAAAGTCACTAATAATGAGGTTTGCACAGGTATTTCAATCTTATCAGTATGTGAGCCAGTTACTCTCAACCATCAAATCTCTCATTTGAAAATGAATTAAACACTTTCAATTTCGAAAATTACCATATTAAGACAGAGAGATCAATTATAATAAAAAACTAGTTTCCGAAATGTTACACATACACCTACAAGAAAACGGTATTAATAAGAAGGAAGACATACAAAATTTAAATACAGTATACACACACCTTATACAGTATCTGGAGAGAAAAAAAACATAAATCATGCTCTGATGTCAATAGTGGAAGAAATTGTCAACACGGCTGCTTGATTCTCTTTTGCTTACTGCTCTGCGCTATATAAACATGACGAAAATCTTGACTCTATAATATTTACAATTTTTCACATCAGTCTCCTGACGAGGGCGGCATTGTCTGTCGAAACGTTGAAAAGAAAAGAAGAAATGATTTAAAGTTTTTTCTATTCCTTCCTCACCACACAACCTGCCTCAGGAAGACCGATACAGACAAATCAATATTCTCGATATTATTTATTAAAAATTTAAATGTCCTGATGTATCAAATCAAATTAAATAAATGGAGGACTGAATTTACATATAACATCTTGTGATATGCAAAGAGAGATACAGGATATGTCATTTCATATTCACCAACTCATACCTTTAGAAAAATGATCATATCTGCACAAATGATTATCTGCAGCATCTCTTTTATCTGAACTACATCTTTAAATAATCTTTATTATTTCATGTGCATACATATATTATGTGTATGCATATGTATATATGTCAAAAATATAAATACCAATACAATAATTGCTTCATTTTTGTTTCAAAATTTGTTCACAGCTTCCAATGCATCTACACCAAATCCTGAAATTGTTTTATAGAAGGAATGTATACATTTATCATATGTTTTTTTTTATACAATTAAATAGTTTTTTATTTAAAAAATATATCAAGTTTTGGGAAATAAGTGCAAAAGAAATCCAAAAGGACGGACATTTTTTAAGTGCTTTTATTGCTAAAAACTAATTGAAAGTTGATACAATTGAATTTTTTTCGACGACCTAAACGATTTAAATTCAAAGAACATTCGTACTGTAAAATAGATTTAATATTTTAACTTTTAAAGTTTTGTAGGGTTTTTACAAAATCGGCCAAGTATACATTTTTAATATTGTGTAGATATAGATTATCAAAGAATAGTCTTCTACTTAAATGGCGATCACTGCATTTCGAAGAACTGTTTGCTTCGGCGATCTGTAAGACGAATTCGAAATTGTTACTCTAAAGTCAATCTTGCGTGATTGCAACATTTTACATGAATATGCTAAACTCTTAATTTTACTACTAAGGAACATGTCCGGAAAAAAAGTCTGAATTTAACTACTGGGATACGAGGGGAACTGATTGGATCGATGCTCCTTAATATAATAGAGGATTCAGCTTATTGATAACAAGTAGTCAATTATTGTTAAAATGTACTGATTTTAGAACGTTAATATACTCTAATTCAAAGCGTTAACAAAAATTTTATTAGCTACTCTGTTTAGGTTAGTACTGCAAACGCTGACGCATGCTTAGTGCGCTTTATTGTTGGAATATGTAATAAATATAAAAACATTTATTACATATCAAATAATAAAGAATATAAAATAAAATTGTAAAAATAACCTTATTAAAAACGTAAAAAGGAAATAGGATAATGATAGTTGATTCAATACAACTATTATTATGGATCAGCGCGATGTATAGCGCAATGCAGAGTGCGCAGTTCAAAGCATGTCTTTATCTGATTACGCATTCGCTTACGATTTGAAGGTGCTTACATTTTAGAATCGATTGGCTTAACTGTAGTTTGCGTTTACCCCAGCACTATATTACCTATTCGTTAAAAAAAAATAGTAAAGTAACATTGCACTTTTATAACTTTTTGGTTAATAAATAATAAGAGTAGTAAATCATTCAATAACATTTATTTTTTATTTTTAGAGCTTTATGAGCTTTATGATGACTGGTAAAAAATCACTATTTCAAAATAAGTAACAACCTAAGAACTTGGTACTTAAAATATATAAAACCATGTAATGAGACTCGAGTCTCGTACACTAATATTCGTGAAGGCGGCCGCAATAGACTCTACATGCGAAGCGAGCGCGCGCCTCGCGGCTTTATAATATTATTATTCTACGCGAGCTTTCAATCCAGACAGCACCGCGTTAACTAAGTCGTGCGCTCACGTACTGGTGAATTCAAGGTTAATATCTAACCTCCGGAACCACCTTTACGCTGACGTCTCACGACTCCTTTTATCACTGTGCGCACATAGGACAAAGGGAAGAACGAAACCAGCGACGAAGATCCGTAGCGCCGTGCGCTCACGACTCTACGAGTTCGAGGATAACCTCAAAATACCTCAAAACCGTTTCGACTGCAACTGTGCGCACACAGGGCGATCGAAACTGTTGTTACGCAACGCATTCAAATCGACGTACATCATTATTGTTATTAAAATATTCAAACAGACTCATTATTTATCCATTCCCCTAACTGAGTTCTGGATTCAACTAAATATCCAACTCCCGGGAGAAATTCCTACCGTTACAACCGTTTACATTACAAGTGCTTAGAATTTACCAATAACTATCCAGATTATAAGGGAGAGAAATATATTTCATGAAAGTATTAATAATTTAATTAGTTTTTCTGATGCAAGATATAAAATGATTCATATTCAGACATGAGCTGAATAATTTTATGAATTTGAACATATTCTGAAGCATGAAGGACTTGCAAAGAATAACGTCTGCATGGCGCAGTTAGCTGAGGCGCACGACTGTATTTAATTCATAAATAATAATTAATCTTCACTTCTTTCAAACAAAAAACAATCGAAGTCAGCTGGCAAAGTGCTTATTGCAAACAAACATAATTCGTGTATGTTAGTGTGCTTGCATAAATATGAATTTTTTTAGAGGCGCGATTCCCGCCCTCCCCCTTTGCCTGTATAAGGCCTAGCGCGGCGTATCAGAGGGCACTAGCTCCAGCGCAACTTAAGCGCCTAGTCTGTATTCAAGAGCAACTTACCGTAGTGGGTCAAAATACACTAATAAAAATTTTGTTCAGAGAAAGATAACGCAGTTAAAGGCATATCTTTTCATTAAATGTTCTAAAATCAAAGCGTACTGACTACTAATTAGTGAAAAATTCGTTGTTTAAGATCTATAAATCATTGAAAATATGCAAAAAATGTTTAAATAACCAACTTTAAACGCTTGTTACTCAAAAATAATTGGTCTAATTGATCTGAAAATTTACACGTGACATCGTGGCGACCTCTAGAACGCATCCTCAAGGTTTGGACAAGAATTTTCTTCTCCCGCACGATTTGTCAGAATATATTTATGTGTGTGTGCGCGCGCGCGTACTAGTGGAGCTTCACCTCCTTCTCACTCCGCTCGCCAACCCTCTAATTTTCTGCTGAACACGAGTAACAGTTTTTAGTTGCTGTATAAAATTATTTATTATATTACAATTGATAGGTTAAATGTAGTTTCACCTAATGATCATACCTATTTAATTGAGACAACTCTGCATGGTTTTTACTCTCAGAAAATATTCAATATATTCATAAATGGAATAATAGTTATAAAAATAGTTTTACAGAGGATTTTATGGATAGCAAAGAAAATTGTCCTCTCCTTCAGATTAACCAAATTTTAGAAACAGAAGATTGTGAAGGTGCATATAATCTTTGTTAGGATTATTTTTCTAGAATATTTTATGTTAGGATTATCTTTCTAGAATATTTGAACTTTTAGGATTAAAACTATAACTATTTTTAAGCCGTATAATAAACATAAGCAACGGCTCGGTCGACAGAGGAATTATCCGAAAAAATCCGGAAAAACCCACAGCTCGTCTGTCCCTCGAAACGACTTGAGCCTTTAACAATCGTCGGTGCGCGTCGCGTTTACAACATCAGTTGTAAAGAAATTAAAGTTTCCCCGGGAAACACATGAGTGCCAGCGTTTGTGCCTCACCGCGCGTCATCGACACATCTGCGCACCGCAAGGGTCGGCATCCTCAACTCAGGCCTGGCCATAAACCTGAACGCGCTCGAGCCAGTATACCTGCCTGCTCCTCCGACAGATCAGCTGATCAACCAGCATCTGGTCTACTTGCACGTCACCACGCTGTAGAGGAGATTCTTGGTGGAAGGGGAAGCGTCAGCCTAGGAAATAAAACCTCCTTGCTGCCCGGCAGACGGACAGAATAGCAGAATCGCAGAACGGAAGAACAACTCTCGGCGCTCGAATCGTCCAGAGACTAAGCTACGACTTGTACTAGGATAACAACTGTATCTGCCTAAGTCATAGCTCTACATTTTTTCGCGTTACGTTAACTTAGATTTTTCACTGTGTATCCAAACTTAATTTAAATATTGTATACGTCTTTATAAGTTTTTTACTGAATTAAAATACACCTTTCTTTACGAGCTAACAACACAGCGTCTCAGTTTGAACAAACAAATTTCGAAACTACGAAACGCAACACCCTTACAACAGCTCGGCATAAGCCTAGCATATACACGCGCGCGACGCACGCACACACGCATACAAACACGCATTGCGATGAC
>QLSS01001386.1:0-10617 GCA_024372645.1 Trichomalopsis sarcophagae
GTGATATAGTCTTTAACAGGGGAATGCACGAGGTATGGTCTAAAATTCAGACAGCAGATCGTGCGGAAGATGAGTTGATGGACAAGATTTAGAACCATCTGGACAAGATGAATGCTGAAGTAGGTCCACCCAGAAACATTCACAAGAGTGTTAAGGGTGACATGAGGAAGGTCATGTCTTTCTGGAAACGGCTCATCAGCGTAAGAGAAGTGTCAAGCAAGAACTTTGGACTGATAATGTCAAATAGCTCACGGTCCTCGCTGACCTTAGAAGAAAAACTAAAGGTAGAAACGCCAAGGAAGAGAAAGGAACAGTCTCCTACACAGAACGAGACCAATAAGAAAATAAAACAAGAGGACAAGACGCCAAAGCATGGCCAGAGTGAGCTACAGAGACCCAGCGCGAATACAAGGACCAACAGAGTCGGTTAAAAAATGAAGGATTATGATAAGGAGATATTCCTACTGGCACTGAAAGAATTGCAACTATCGGGGACAGCGAACAGCAAGGCGGAACAGGTGATGCGTTATTCACACAAGCTTGTGACGCGGCCATACCGAGAAGAGTGCCCAATTGTAGACGATTACCAGTAGATTGGTGGGACGAAGAGGTTTAAAGTGCGCGCAGCGAGTGTCACCGGACCAGAAGAAGAGAACAACGGGCAAGAAAAAAATACTATAAAACCGGAAGAGGGAAGAGGCCAGGAAATAGTAGATGCCCGCGGACAAGAAATGAAGGACGCTACAAGGAAGCTTAAGAAGACAATCCGCGAAAACAAGCGACGGTGCCTGAAAGAACTACAGGATGAGGTAGAACAGGACCCTTAGGGTCGACCTTACAAAATAGTAATAAAAAAGATTAATGGAAGCTACGTACTCCCTCCAAAATACCCGGAACTATTACACCGGGTAGTGACTACACTATTTCCCAGGCAGCTGGAAGAGCCAAGTGTCATCGAAAGAGGTGTGAATATATAGGCTGTTCCATCGATCACGATTAAGGAATTGTTAGCCGCCTGCAGAAGGTTAGGAAACAACAAGGCCCCAGGGCTGGATGGCGTTACCAATATTGCATTGAAGCATGCCATCCATGCTCATCGAGGGGCCTTCATAGACTCGTACAATGCATGTCTAGAAGAGGGAACATTCCCCACAAACTGAAAGAAACAGCGACTCGTGCTTCTGTCAAAAGGAAAGAAGCCACCCCAGGATTCCTCATCATACAGACCGCTCTGCATGTTAAACGCCCGTGTAAGATCCTGGAACGCATATTTTGCTTCAGAATGGATCATTTTATAGAAGAAAAAGCAGGATTAGCGGAACACCAATATGGCTTGAGGAAGGATCGTTCAACCCTGGATGCAGTTTGCCTAGTGATCGGCACTGTGCAAACAGCGATAGAGGGGAAAAGATGAAAGGGAGGAAGAAAGAAGTACTGCGCCATAGTTAGATTGGATGTCAAAAATGCATTTAATTCGGCTTGATGGAGTGAAATACACGAAGCACTTCTGAAACAGGATGTGCCCTTATATGTAAGAAGAATGATGTCCGACTATTTGAAGGACAGAATCCTCTTATATGACAAGGAGGACGGTACCAAGACCTATAAAGTTATAGAAGGCGTACCCCAAGGGTCAGTATTTGGCCCACTGACGTGGAACAACATGTACGATGAGGTACTAAGCCTATAATTACCTGAAAGTGCAACAGTCGTTGACTTCGCTGGCGACATAGCAGTAGTGGTAGTAGCGAAACATAAAGAAAAGGTGACAAGTAATCTAAGTACCACCTGTGCAAATATTACTATCCGTGTTACAGATCGTACTTGAGCGGCGGGCTAACGGATAAGTATCCAAAATCGCGAGAAAACCATTTATACTGTATCTTTATACAGTTGTTAATTTTGTAAAAATATAAAATGGTCCAAATGAAATTGTGGACATGATTATGATTTTAGGAGAGTGCCGAGGTGTTTATGTTCGTGTAGCCGCACTTTACGCTGAACGTTATCCAAATAGGCGACATCCAACTTACATTACCATACGAGATCTAACCAATAGAGCTCGAGAAGTACGATTACATCGTCAATGTCGTCACCACGAGTATGGAGAAAATGACAATCGTGTTTTAACAGTTCTCGCAGTCGTTCACCTTAATCCTCACATTAGTTCTCGAGAAATTGAAAGACAACATGGAATACCAAAATCAACAGTTCTTAGGATCCTCAAAGCCAAAAGGTATGATGCTTACCACATCACATTAATTCAAGAACTAACGCTTCGGCATTTTGCACAACGTCTTCAATTTTGTCAATGGGCATTACAGCATTCAGAGTTGTTATGTTTTCAGATGAAGCAACTTTTAAAAACACTGGGGAACTAAACCTAACTGTCATTACTGGTAAATCCACTTTGGCACAGAACAGTTGATAATCAACATCGTTGGAGTTTAAACGTTTGGTGTGGAATTATAAATGGATATGTAATTGGTCCTTATTTTTGTAACGGTAATGTCAAACAACACAATTTTTTGGACTTTTTGAGAGACCATTTACCTGGCTTGCTTGAAGATATCGATTTAGAGACCAGGCAAAGAATGTGGGTGCAATTGGATGGTGCATCACCACATTTTGCACAGATTGTAAGAACCTTTCTTAAAGAACAGTACCCAAACCAATGGATTGGACGTGGAGGCCCAGTTGCATGGCATTCTAACTCGCCTGACCTAACTTCACCTGACTTTTATCTTTGGGAATATTTGAAAAACATTTGTTACGAACAGCAACCAACGACACGAGAAGACATGATGGAACGCATACGAACAGCTTGTACAGAAATTCCAAGAAATGTCTTGCTTTCCACGGTAAGACATTTTTTGAGAAGAATTCAACTTTGTATCGACGCAAACGGTCGTCAGTTTGAGCACATACTCAATGGTTAGAAGTGAGAGGCAAGAGGACTCACGTTAAACAATTACCCCAGTGAGAGGCAAGGGGACTCACGTTAAACAAGCACCCCAGTGAGACGCAAGGAGACTTACATTAAACAAGCACCCCAGTGAGAGGCAAGGGGAACTCACTGTAATATAGCACCCCAAAGGAAACATAATCCTATTACGTCCACGTCGTTGTTTGTGGGTAACACTAAAAATAGGAAGTAAAAAGCTTTGAGAAAGTCATCGGTACTTGGCTGACTTTCTATCTTTAAAAAAATGTAAAATACCAAGTGAGAAAGATTTGTCTTAAAAAAATTAATGGATTTCATGTAATTTTTTGATATTTTAGGCTAACTTTACCTTAAAATTAGACAGATGTTCAAGGTCTTTGATGTCCTTTGACCTTCAAATATTTATTTTTAACTTTTGAAGTGCACAGTAAATTGGCCTTGACACGACCTTACCATGACCTTGATTAGCATTTCCAACGGGCATTCTCTTATTTTTACCAAATCGGAGATCAAAAGCAGGGGTTCTCGCTTGAAAAATCACTTTGACCTTGACATAACCTTAAGAAACAAATTCAAGGTCGAGGTGATTGCAACCAGAAAGTGAAACTCTCCACTCTTGACAACGTTTTTTAAAAACATTTTGATGTTTCCAACCGTTATTCCGAGCACATCATTATTTAACAATTTTCGTAAATTTGACCTTCATATGACCTTCCGTGACCTTGTTCAAAATATCATTTTGAATGTAAAATTTTCTGCACTTTTCAAATCCGGAGTCAAAAGTAGGTCTTCCTATTTTAAAAATTGATTTTGACCTTGAAATGACCTTCAAAAAACAAGTTCAACCTCAAAGTTGTTGGTACCAAAAGTTGACCCCCTTTGACCTCTACAACTTTTGTCTGAAACATTTTTCTGTGTCTAACCATAAATCTAAGATATTTCCCATAATAGATTAAAATAGTCCACCCTGTATATATATATATATATATATATATATATATAGCCACTAATTGACTAAAAATGGTTTGAAACGCGTGACAAACAAAAAATTGGTTCGATGATTTTTTGCGTGAGATCTCACCTGAGACTGTATTTATCACTAGTTTTGATTTAGGCTTTTAATAATCCGCACAAAACTCTGCCTACGGGGCGTACAGTGATAAGGTGCAAATGGTTAATTTCAGAAAAATCTGAATTGAGTCTAATTACGCATCTTGGAAAGCTAGCTATCAATATTCTGTATCAATGCGTTTTGGCGTAAGCTCCTGATTGCTATCCGAATATATATAAAAATGCGTGCAAAGATACTTTAAATCGCAAACTTCTCCAAGGGTGAGTCGATATTATTGTTATAATAACTAATTTATTATTTAATTTTACTCCTTAGAGTTGTGCTTTAATTATTTTTTTAACGTATTTTAACATTTTTTACCTTTTAGAGGGTGAAATTTTGATTAATCTTTTTTATATGTTTCCGGGCGTTTAGAGGGTTATTTTTTTTTTCAAAACTCATATTTTTGCCAGCTCTTTACGCTGGTATAGGTTTTATTTACGTTCTTGCATGATTGCGCATATAAAGCCGCATGGAATGTCCAAATTTCAACACAAACGTACAACCACGAACCTAGTTATGCCAATAGGAAAGCTGCGAAACAGTTAAATCGAAACGTGTTTCTCTTTTTTTTTTACTTGGACATTTAATTCAAAAAGATTGATTCTCATGAATCTTTTTATCTTTATTTATAAGCAATACTTATGCTTTATCTTCTAATAGTACATTACACAGCTGGTGGCGAAAGTCGGTTTTTTCAAGCGAGGATGATGATTGTATACTAGGGAGTGTCGAGGACGCCGCAAGCACCTAAGGCGGACACGAGTGTTCAACCATCATCTGAGTCTGTAAAAGCCCCTTGTTGTATACCGTGCTTTTTATAATCAGTGCATCGTTAACGCTTGTTTTAGCATGCCTATAACATCACGGTCATTCATTATCTTATAGTATAGAAAAGACAATTTCTTTGTAAATCTGAATTGTGTTCGATATCTCACGGACAGTATATATACATATATGAGGTGTGTCACGCACATACATACACAAAAATTCAAATATCTCAGGCAAAAGTATTTTTTCCCTAGAAGAGAAAGTAAGTACCTTCGTTCCTACATAAAAACAGTTTCGCATCCGATATTTGTATTCTCATTTGTATGTCACCCGGCTGAAAATAATCATATGATAATCATATGAGTGCTCATACGATTATCATATGATACTTTCGACCGAATCCTCATATGAAAATCATATGAATGTCGTATGATATATCATAAATCCTCATAAAAATAAATAATTATTTTACCCCTACTTGATACTTATTAATTATATCTTACTTTGTTCTGTTGATTTGTAAGTTGCATCGAGAATTAATTTTTTCACAGATATTACATTGAAAAAATCCGGACTTGTAGAGATTTGAACCCTGAACCTCAAGATTATGAAGCAAGCGTTTTACCACTGAGCCATCGTGATCTTTAATATTATCTTTAATTTAGTGGAATGAAATAGTCATTATAACTCACGCGCCCTTGTATATTTTATTTATTATTACTCAATTACTATTAGTGTGTTTTAATAAAATAAACTTATTAAAATTAATTAATAATAAATAAAGCATACAAGGACGTGTTGGATAATATAATGACTATTTTATTCTACTAAAGTGATCGACATTGAAGATGACGATGGCTCGGTGGTAAAACGATTGCTTTAAAATCTTGAGGTTCTGGGTTCAAATCTCCACAAATCTGGATTTTTTCAATGTGATATTTATGTAAACATAAATTCTTGGTGCAACTTACAAATCAGGAGTACAAAGAAAGATAATTAATAAGTATCAAGTATTGGTAAAAATTATTTATGAGAATTTACGATATATTATATGACAATCATATTTGCACTCATATGATCATCATATGAACACTCATATGATTGTCATATGAACACTCATATGATTGTCATATGAACACTCGTATGATTGTCATATGAACACTCGTATGATTGTCATATGATTATTTTCAGCCGGGCACACATTCAAAATTGCAAAGAAATTCTACTATGAGATACTGAATGACTGCTTTTTCATGCAGGATAAAAAAAAGTCATCGATACACTGATTATAAAAAACACAGTACACAACGGACGAATTGATTTTTTTAGACTCGGCTAATGATTGAGCACGAGTGGGAGTTGGGGGCGCCGGCGGCACAATCATTATCCTCGCTTGAAAAGGTTAACTTTCGCCCCTAGTTGTGTAATGTATTATAAAATACATATTTATAACAGTGCAAAGTAAATTATCATTAAAAACAAATTTTATGCAAATGCTATACTTACAGGAAAACATAGATATGATGTATAACGAGTTTCAGTTATGGGAATACCTGAATAAATCTCTAAAAAGGCATTTTGACAGCAAACAAATGTAAGTAAAAAAACGATTGTTTCAAATTATGTGCTTGTTATTAGATTCTATTAAAGGAGTTATAAAGTCAATACTTCTAAATTCTAAAGTCATAGGGTTTCGGGTCATAGGTCATAGTCATAGGGTAGTCGCATGCTTCACCTGAATCATCTAAAGCGCCTGTGCAGATCGCTGTCCCTCTCACACTCAACCCTCGACTTGATGACTTGTCTCAACTGGACCCCGTAAACCAGCGAAAGACTCGCGAGAAGGGTGTGCCATTAGGTGACAGTAGCCTCATGGGTGTCTCTGACATTCTGATCCCGGTAAGCACGATGGAGTTTTTCTTTCAGCGTTTCGACATGCTCCAGGATCAGCTTGATGAGTTAAGGGCTCTTGCGTGCAGGGGTTCGGCGCCACGTGATGTCTTCTCCGCCCCAGCGGAAGGGAGCTCCACAGTCGGTGTGGAGGAATCAAATACCCGTATCTCTGCTCTTGAGATTCAGTTATCTGATAAAATCAGTGTGTCCAACAAATTGTTGGACATGAACAAGCTGCTCCTGGACGAAAATAATAATCCTAAGGTCGAGTTGCAATATACCCGACAAATGCTGGAGAATATCCATTTTGCATGGAGGGGGCGTTGCTGAGGGGTACAAGGTCATTATTCATGGTTTATTAAAAGATAGCAATACACTCATTGAAAAATCTCGGAATTAGCTGCCTTCGCACTGCTCAGTGCTGTCCTCCCTACTCTGCAAAAGAGCAATATCGTGAACACTCGGGTTTTGCGCCTGCGTCGACCAAAAGGGGTTCAGAGGGCCGATGTTAGCGCGAAAAATCCGGCGAGGCGTCGCAGCGCTCTTCCCTCAATCGTGGCCAGGCTTGCTGGTCAGAAAGTATTTATTAATGAGATGCTGTCCTAAGAAAAGTTTTTACTTTTTAAAAGTTTGAGGCCCATTGCACAGGGACTGGGCTTAAAATATGTCTGGCATGCAAGCGGCAGGTTCCTGGCTAGGCGCAGGGGAGGCGAGCGCGCGCACGTCTTTGCGTCTACTGCTGATTTCCAAGCCATTCTCACGGCGTGTCAGTTCGGCTTGAAACAGACACGGTGTCAGACCGCACACACGACTGTCACAAAAAATTATTAAAATACCGACACTACTTCACGTAACGGACCTGAGTTGGACCCGACAAACAAATCTGCAGCAACCTCGCCAACATCGTCACCATCATCGGCGTCTGCAACTGCATCATTATCATGGCAGTCGTCACCATCTTCATCATCATCGACATCGCGCTCGACGTCAACTGTGCACTCCACATGACTGGCGAGGCCTCTCGACAATGCGCCGGGGGCTAGGAGTTGCTTAATGTAAACTCAATTAGGGCTCGCATTGAGATAGTCCAGAATTAATTGACGGAGCATCCATCGTACGACGTTTTTGTCTTCGCGGAGATATGGCTGGGTCCGATTGTGGATGCCAGCCTCGTTGACGTCGCGGGATATACTATCATCAGGCAGGACCGTAATGTTAATGGAGGCGGTGTCGCCCTATTTGTACGCAACAGGTTGAAGATTAAAAAAACTCGGTTCATCTGACACTTTGGGTATAGGTAAACCTCGGTCAATCATCATAGGTCATCTCGGCCTCCTCCCTGGGCGTAAGGAGGAAGAGCTTTTCGGTTTCACGGCGGGTGAGCTGATTGAGCACTTCGCGGGAATATCGGCATCACCCCTCGAAAATATAGACAATGCAATGAGACTATTTCACTTGCAAGCGAGGAAGGCTTCACCTTCAGTTCAGTTAATATGAGCGACGTCGTCCTAGCTATTTCACACTTTTCCGCACAAGCGAGGGGTGTCAACGGTGTTCCATGTGGGATGGTCGTCAAGGCCCTCCCAATCATTAGCAAGTTTATTTTTAATCTATTAAACTGCTTCTTCGCTCAGGAAGTCTTTCCGAGTATCTGGAAGCAGGCACAATTAATTGCTCTAAGGAAGACCAGCGCTCTTTCCTATGTCACCGACTTTCATCCAATTGCGCTGCTCTGCTTCCTCTCAAAGGTACTTGAGAAGATCGCTCACACCCAAATCACGGAGTATCTTAATAAAAATCAAATATTGGATCCCTTCCAGGCCAGTTTTCGTAAACACCACAGTGCACAAACAGCGTTATTAAAATTGACTGACGACATGTTTATTACGCGGATGACCTTGAGTCATGGAAACTGCCTGGAGTTCCATAGCCGAACGGAGTGATCGCCCCTTTCGGTGAGACAGTCGTGAGTCTTGGTGTTGTATTAGACTGTAAACTTACTTGGAAACCGCAAGTGGATGCCATTACGAAAAAAGTCAACAAAGCCCTGTATAGCTTGCGGTTTATTAGAGCCTGCAACACTGAGACTCTCCGCAGAAGGCTAGTCGAGACACTCATACAACCACACTTGGACTACTGTACTGTGACCATCCTGGACGCGTCTAATGAACAACGAATACGGTTACAGAGACTGAGCAATTCTTGTGTGAGATTCATCTTTTGGGTTAGAAGGGATGAACACATTAGTCCCTACCGGAGGCGTCTAGAATGGCTACGCACCGATTCCAGAAGGCTCTACTTTAAGGCCATTTTATTATACAAGGTTATTCGAATCAGTGAACTTAGGTACTTGGCCTCATCTTTCGTTAAATACAGGCCGGGACCCTCCGGCAGAGGAGTTCCTCCGGAACTAAGCATACCTACTGTGAACACCGAGACCGGGGCTAGAGCCTTCCAGGTCCAGGGTGCTCGGTTTTGGAACTCTCTCCTTTCTACCCTGCGAATCGTGATGACTCTGAACCCTCTGGTGCTGCGTTTTTAATCTAGTCTGACACGTAATAAATTTTTCAGTATTATGTACTCTAATACTAAAGGTGCAATAAAGATAGGTCTATGACCAAACCTCACGTGTACAGCGTAAAGTTAGTAAGGTTTATTGTGATATTTTATATTGTGATATTTAACATGACTAAATGTGATTTTTCGTGATGGTATTTTTACCAAAGTATTATTTTAATCTGTGTAGGACAAACAATTTTACTTCTAAAATGCTGTAATTATAATTTTATATTCTCTATTTGTTAGTTTATGTGAGACACAGTTTTATGTGATCTCAACTCTCTCTCTCTTTCCCTCTCTCTCTCTCTCTCTCTTTCTCTATCTCTCTCTCTCTCTCTCTCTCTTTCTCTCTCTCTCTCTCTGTCGCTCCCTCTCCCACTCGCTCCGTTAAGTTATTGCGGCGTGCTCACATCCGTGCGGTGGCGATGCACGCGCGTCAATTAGCCTCTTGTTGTTTACCGCGCTTGTCACGATCTCGCTCCTTCGGTTTGCGACGCGACTCCTGGTGCGAACAGGAACAGGTGTGCCGGCTGTGTCGGTACGGCGCACAGTGGGCAAAAAAAAAAAACATTTTTGGACAAAAATCGCCTGACAACGCAATTTTCACTCGATCGCAATGATTCCTTTTTTAAAATGATAAGGATACCATATAATATATGATACAGGTGCGAAAATTACGGTTACCTAAGCCAAATCCAAACATCATGCACCCCAACCCTATTCAACGCTTATTACACATTATACGCAACAAGTATTTCCATTATAATCATCATAAAACACTCAATACGAAGAAGATTAAACCGAAAAACCAGAAGATCCATAAACCCAATAACCCCATAACCTTTTGACACAAAACCCTTGTACCCCACAACCCTTGTTGAACCCCAAAACCGTTGAACCACAATACCCTTAAACACCAAAACTCTTGAACTCCAAATCCGTTGAACCTCAAAACCATTGAACCCCAAAATCCTTGAATCCCACAACTCTCGTTGTACCCCAAAACCTTTGTACCCCACAACTCTTGCTGTACCCCAAAACTTTTGAATCCCACAACTCTTCTTGTACCCCAAAACCGTTGAACTCTAATATCGTTAAACCCCTAAAACTATTAATCCCAAAACCCTTGAACCTCAAAGCTCTCGAACCCCAAAAACTTCTAGTCTTCTTTTGTAAGGGAACCTTCGAACCGCACAATCCTTGTGCCATAAAACTTTTATTTTTTAATACACGTGTGTATATATATATATATATATATATATATATACATTTTCCTAAAAATGCTTTCAAAGTCATATATATATACGTGTGTGTGTGTGTGTTATATATATATATATAT
>QLSS01001387.1:0-10613 GCA_024372645.1 Trichomalopsis sarcophagae
TGCACCACGTCGATGTAACGTTGCGTGTTATTGTGCGAAAAGTATCGACACATTCGTTCGCATTTAGTACGGTTTAGTCTTTCCACCACAGACGCTTTGATATCGGGGTTTCGAACCGTACGGAATTTGATGTCACGTTTTTTCAAAAATTCCTGAAATGTCGAGCCTACACACTCCTTACCCTTCTCGAATTGTAAGAGTCGCGGGACGCAATCGTTGCTGCACTCGAGTATTCGTCCGAAGTCTGCGGTGACGTTGGCTGTAGTTTTATCGCGTAGAGGCTCCAGCCACGCGTGTTTACTCAATACATCCACCACTACGAGTAGGTAACAGTATCCGTCGTTGTGCTCTTTGATCGTGGT
Organism: Trichomalopsis sarcophagae; assembly: GCA_024372645.1. Taxonomy (NCBI): domain Eukaryota; kingdom Metazoa; phylum Arthropoda; class Insecta; order Hymenoptera; family Pteromalidae; genus Trichomalopsis; species Trichomalopsis sarcophagae. The sequence goes on from QLSS01001387.1 coordinate 363, forward strand.
TAATTGAAGCAAATCGCACTCCCATACGTCGTCAATGTTGCTCACGTTGTAACTTAATCGCGGAAATTTACGCTTAACGGGTCTGTGAAGAGTATAGGCGTCTTGATTACTAAGCCACTTGTATATGCGTTCTTTCTCCCGCGTCTCAGCCGCGCTAAATAATTTGCCTTTTCGATTTACACGCACGAGATTGCGCGCACCCGCGTAACCAGCCTCGTACGAGACATCGTAGTATTGCTGCTCGTACGACGACGACGACGACGACGACGACGCCATGCTTAAAAGTTTACGAGACGTAGCCACTTGTTCCTTGCTCGATTTCTCGTCAAAGCAGGCGATGCCGGTGATTCGCTGCTGCTGCTGCTGTTGCTAGCGTTGTGTGTTTCCATCAACGCGTCGATGCTCTCTTTACTAGGCAGTCGTCGTTTGGCTGCATTATTCGGCTCTGTCAAATTTTTACCAATTTTCACTATTTCGGGGTTTCCAATCAGCTTTATCGGTGTGTCGACTGTCTTGATGAATTTGGCGAAAGGTAAACGACCGATGGACACTTCCGTCTGAGCCAGTATTTTTTTCCTGCGTGCGACAACGTCGCTAATCACTTCTATAATGTTGGAATCTTGTATGAGCCGGCCGTCTATACTGACTCTGCCAGTGCTATCCCACTTGAGACGATCGTCGGCAACGGTTTTCCAGTGTTTCAGCAGAAGGCGCGTTTTTTGAGCGTAACTCTTGGGCACGCTGTCGATTATAATTTCTTCAGTCTTTGGTGCCGACGTGGCCTCTATTTCGTCGACGTCGCTCTCGTAATCGTGTTCAGCGTGACGTTCGGAATCTTTGAAAAACAGATATCGCCGCAGTACATGTAAATAGTTTTGACATTTTTCACGCTCATCTGTAAATTTGTTCGAATGTAGAATCGTGTGCATCTCGGAATCGAGTCTCGAGATATTGTCGCCGCACGTTTGAACAGAGTTTTCACACGACTCGTTTGGCGGTTGTGCTGGTGCTGCTGACTGAACGTTTTGCATGCGCGAAAACATATCTTCGGGCACGATAATCATTTTTCTCGCACGATCCATTTTCTTCTGCTGACATTGAATTGAATAACTTTGAGACAAGAGCCCCGATAATAGGTGCGAGAAGCGTCAAAAAAGCACCACCGTGCTGTACGAGAACACGTTTCTTCTTCTGCCAATCGCTGACAGATTTCTTATTATTGCAAATAGTCAATTTTCTCAGCACGTTTTTGTGCTTTTTGAGTCGTCGTTTATACGAGTCTTTGATTTTGATCACACCTTGCAAGATATTCAAAGCGCACTCGCATATGCAACGCACGAGTCTCTTGTCGGCTGTGCGTAAAAGAGCCGTGCGTTGTTGGCCGTCCGCGTGACAAAGAGCGTTCAGTACAGCTACTCGTTTTCTGTTGAAATGCTTGGTGTCGAGCGTAGCCACGACGGGTATACAACAGCCAGCCTCTTTCTTCTTCCTCGATGTTGCTCGCGCCATAGCCTCTCGCCTACTGTCTATGCCGAGAGCTCTGCACGCCTACTGAATATCGTCGCTTGGGAATATACACGTGCGAACCCTATACTCGTCCACGGCCGCTTGAGTTAGATCGAGAAAAAGATACGAGTGAGGTCCGCGAGTAGCGTCTATGTAAGCCTCCTGCAGAAACCTCGGATCTTCCGGATAAATTTGTCGCGCGAGATGCCGAATCTGAGCTCTGTCGCGAGGATTTTTAAATATAACAAGATACTTTGAATTTAAACTTATGTCGCGCTGAGACTTTCCCTGGTGAAAAATATTTTCTGTCACCAGAAAGACCGACAAATTCAAATGATGAAACGAATGCGACAACAAATCCAGAACTATATCGTTCGATGATTTTCGCATCAAGTCGTCGAGAATCAGAAATTTTTTCTTTCCCCTATCCACGGAGTAATCGCTTCGTTGCGGAAGTCCCTCTCGAAACTCGATAGGTACAGCAGCACTCCCGCCAACTTTGAATTCACTGCGGTACGTCTCTTGCCACTCAGAATAGTAGAGCAGAACTCTGTCGAAGCGAGCATCGCACATCTCCGGCAGATGCTCGAGAAATTATTTCAGAAACCAGCTTTTTCCAGCTCCTGTCAGTCATGCTATGCACGCCGTAAAAGGATGCTTCCAACGCGTATCCATCTTATTGACTAAAGCGCTCTCTTCCCGAAAAGCGCTTTTTATTAATATTATTTCTCGACCCCGGGCGGCGGGCGCGGGCGGGCGCACGGGCCGCGTATACGCGTATATTCTCGCGGGCCTCGTATACGCGTATACTCACGCGCGGGCCGCTTATACGCGTATACTCACGCGGGCCGCGTATCCACGTATACTCACGCTCTGGCCGCTTATACGCATATATTAGCGGCCGCATCCGTGGACGAGCCGTCTTTACGCGTGCATGTACGGCTCGTCTGTAAGCGTGCGATGATGAGTGGGTAAAGGAGAGAGAGAGAGAAGGATGTTATAATTAAAGAAAAATTTTAAGATTTTTTATTTATTTTTTTTTTTTATTATAAATATATTAAACATAACGCAGAACAATATTTATTACTTAAAATATAGTACAAAAACGAAATACTTAAATTTACTCTTTTTATTTACAAACAACTTACATACTATACTTAACTTTTGTAACCGTACGGGAGCGATAACCCGGGAGTAACATAACTACGCTTTTTTAGAACTATGCTACACGATTTGACCTCTTCTCGCGTGACAACAGTGTGGTCTGGCAGTCTTTTAATAGAATTAAACTTAAGATTAATGCATTCGTTCTGTTCATCAGACTCAAAATAATTTTCAATCATACTCTTAATGCTAGGATAATTTATTCTCAAAGAATTCGAGAAATTTAGCGATATACCCTTGACTTTACATTTTTCGGATACCTCGCCAGTTCTCGAATTCACAGATCTGAAGCCAAAAAATTTCGGACCGCCTGAGAGGAAGCTCGTGATAAACGTGCCATCGTCGAGCTCGTCGGTCATATCGCCGAGCAACGAGCCTAACGGGGGCCTGTATTCTTGTGCGTTTTGATCGTTGCACACAAATAGGCACGAATCAGTGTTGCACTACAGCGTTCGCTTGCCGAGCTTCTCCGTATATAGTTTCAAGCGGGCCAGAGTTGTCGTGTAGGCTGCTATGACTACGTTCGTATATGGAGTAGACTCCACAGCATCGTCGATGTACTGCCAGCTCGCGTACATCACCTCCTCGTTGACCAGCAGGAGACTCAAGACATCCTTATCTTCGGCCATTAGAAGTTTAAGGAGGTCTTTGCGCTCCTTCACGATCACCGTCTGTTTTAAATTATCGCGCTGTCCGAACTTGCCCCAGAAAGAGTTCAGACAGAGCTTCGCAACAGTGCGCAGGCCAGGGTTTTCGCGATTTTTTTCAGCTTGAGCGATATCCCCTCATTCTCGCGATACTCGCGAATGTAACGCGCTTTCGATTCCGCGTCGACGCACCAAGCTGGAAATCCCGATGCTTCCTGCTTTAATCGCAAGAAAGTGTCGATGTAGCCAGCGAAAAGTCCTCCTTCACCTGTGAGCGGATCGAACTCGTTCATAATATACTGCCATATGACAAATATTTCAGTTATAGTGTAGCCGAGTTCGATGGCTTTTTGCAGCTCATCCGCCACCCAGGTTCTGCTGAACTCGCGCTGGCTCGCATCCGGGTGGCAACAATCGCTCTGCCGCATCTCTTCGCAGCATGTATGACACAGTGCGAAGAGAAGTTTGCCGTGCATTCTTAGCAGCAAAAGAGGCTGATACAATTTTTTCGGCGGTAAAACCGTACATTTTACCAGCCCATCTATGGCCGAAAAATTGTTGAGATTGCCACCCGTCAGCTCATCAGACTCCTCGCCGACATAAACCTTCGGATGACCGAGCGGAAATCTGCCTCGTTTACAAATGTAAGGATACAGCGAGTATATATCTGTATACAGAATACGCTCGCCTGGCTTAGCATCGTAAACTGCAACGAAATTTTCGGTCCGTCCGCCGAAGAACACGTCACGAGGATTAAGCGTTATTTTGCTGATGAGCGGATGCTCCGATACGTACTTGGCAATTTCGGGGTTTCCACGCTTGACTCTGTCAAACTCGCATTCCCAAATTTCGCGCGTCTCGTAACCGAGCTGTTGGATCTGCACGATTTTAGCGCGTGTACTCTCGAGCAACGCGTCGAAAGTACGACCCCAGGCATTCGACTTGTTGCGATTGTTTTTGAAACACTCAGGGCAGCCATGCGTATAGCAGCCCTGAAAATCAAAAACAATGGGATTTTCGGCTGGATTGGCAGATGGTAAGAATCTACCAAAAATCCCTCGTGAAGCCGATATTCGCTCGCTCTGCCTGCATGCACGATTTCGCGACCGATCTCTCGCTCGCACTGTAGCAGCCACTCGACGGCTTTTTGAGAGTGCTAAAAGCCGCCAAGAATAATAGTGCGCATCTGGTATGGCGCCACGATATTCGGCGTTAGCCGACCTGTTGAAAAGGTGTGGAAAACAGCCTTTTTTCGTAGTCTCACCTAAACCGAATGTAGCAGGCAAGGCGGCCAACTTCATTTGAAAATAGCTGAGACTATCGATGAACTTTGTGCGACCATACCGGATGCACAGTATTTTCTGACCATTCAGTATGATGCTTGGCGCGCAATTTATTTTACGTACAACAAGTCGCCGTAAATCGAATTGTGCATCGTGCCCTCGTGCGTTGTGCGCGATACATATTATATTTTCAAAGTCCGTTTTGTCGCATACTACAAGCTGTAGCAACGGGATCTTCGGTAAATATATGTTCGCGCACACCGCACGAGGGACACCATTCTGCTACTGAAATGTTGTTAGTAGAACTTATGCAATCCGTGCAGACTTACTGTGCAACGCAGACATTCGGGACGTGCATCTTTATGCTTTCATCGCCTCGATACGATGCTTCTTGCATGGTTTCCAGATCGTAGAAAACATAAAGATACTTTTTCGCTGAAGCATCATTTTTTACTGGCTGTATAAAACAGTGCTGATTATAGCCGTGTGTCTACTTGCAATGTCGACACCAATTTTTGCCGCACTCGTGCTTACCGCGCTGCCGGTTCACACTTTTGCAGCAGGTACCGCAAATCTGCAGCACATCGCACAACCGCTTATTCTTCGTTTTGTACGATCCCTCAGCCGAATGGTTGCGAAAACATACATCGCCGAAAAAATTGGGATAACACGATGCGCATTTTTGCAAAGCTTCGTTCTCGCTACAGGGTGGCGAGACGAAACAGCGCGAACACAATTGCCTACACTTGTGATCCTCGCTTATTACTGTAGCCGCGATTGCAAAAAGTACAGAAAAATTTTGCCTTCGCAGCTCCAAAGATATTGATGATCAGGTCGTAATGAAGCTCGGAGTAGAGCAAAAATATTATGGTTGTGCAGGCATCGCTACGTCCATCAAAAAATGGTGCTTCACCACTGCCCAGCGAGTCTCTCTCGTAAGCAACTAAAGCTGTACCACGAACGGTAAAATAATGCTGGAATTGACGAAGCTCTCGTACACCGCAACCTTCGCGAGGTACAAGAACACCGGCATCCTGGCACAATTTTACAGCTCGTTCATGTTGTAGCTGCCTACGACTGTCGTGGATAACGTTCCACTTGGCTCGCATCGCCGGGATATCGTTCGCCTGGAGCGCAATTTTCACCTCACCTACGACGAGCGCCCTCGGCAGACAGAGATTGTCACGATTGCTGATCTGGATGATGGAGCGTTGAGAAACGATGTCGACAGTCAAGTTTTTCCGTCAAGAGCCACCTGCACCTACAGGCATCTCTACGACGGTCAAACGAATGGTAAATGACTCGTCGACTCGAAAATTTGCGTTACTCTGGACGAGTCCAGACACCACAGACCATAAATCGTCGCCAGTCAGCGCGCTCGCGAGACGATACGAAAGCCCGGCCGACCCGTTGGCGATATATTCGCTCGAGATTGAAACACCGACGCGATCGCTCCCGCTTCTGATTAGAGTTAGCAAATACTCGTAAATATCGCGTATTGCTAACTCAACCCAGCTGAGCATGTTGGTCCCACGCAGCGGTGTTTTAATCCGTAGCGTCAGACGGCGAGCGTCTGTACGGAATTTCAGTACGCGATGCACCGTATTCGCGATTATTGCGAAGCGACGAAAACGCACGCTGAGGTATCGCCACCGTCGCCGCCGCCGCCGCCGCCACCGCCTACCTGCGATATGCCGCTAGCTGTGCTCTCCTCGAAGATCGGGTGACCCGCATCGTAGAACCCAACCTCCTGCAGCATCGATAATGTTGGACTCAGCAGCACTGTTGAAGAGTCCGATGATACTTCCGGCGATGATGGGCCCTCTTCCTCACTGCTGCTGATGTTATCGTCGTCGACTGTAAAGAACAGAGCCTTCATTCTTCTGCACGACTGTGGTAGCTTCGAATGACGTGGCTGAATAAGTCGGCCATCTCCAAGGCAGTCATAGAAAATAATACGTCTTTTGAATTTTCAAGCATGTTGTTTAGCCAACGTATTTCCTGAGCACGACCATTATTTACGATTCGCAGCGCAGAAGTTTGAAAAATCACAGCCGCGTCATTTTTCGGAACTGCCTCCATACAGGGCTCCATGCCTTGATTCAGCCGGCGTCTGATAACTTATAAAATTATTATTGTTATTAATAATAATTTTTTTAGAAAATTAAAGTTATTAAATAAAATGTAATTTACTTTCGTTGATGCGACGGTCGAACGAGCTGTGCTGATCAAAGCGAAGATAGGGATTCATCGCCGCAACTTCGTCAGCTTTCTCTTCCCGAGTCGCAAAGTTCTCGAAAACCTCGGCCCTCGTAGGACCAAACTCGGGAGCAGGCTCGTAGTGGAACGAGAGCAGAACCATCGCAGCTTCCATCGTTGGCTCGCTACCTCTCAGCGGTGCTGGAGCGCCCGCTCTGTAGACAGCCTGCTCGTAGACGCCGGGTCGAGCATCGCCGTGATCGCTGTCCTCTACCTCGCTTTCATCGTCAGCCTCCATGAACTCCTCCACGAACTCCTCCACAGGAGCTTGTATCTCATCTCGCTGCTCTGGCTTACAGAGAATTTTTGTAGACGGCTCAGGGCTGATTGAAAAATATCACGCCCTTTTTAGGAGTGATTTCAACGAATAAGAAGTATCGCAAAGCAGAGAAATCGTGAAAGAGGGGGGATTTTGTTTTAAAACAAAGTGTAGCTCATATTACAGCCATAGCGGAGAAATCAGGGCTACAAGCAGTGATCGGAAGAAATGAATCCGATACCGTAGTCCGTGTTTGCGCTTTAGGTACGGAGCAGTCATAAGGCATATGGCGAACGTCTCAGAGAAGGGACCGTTGCCAGCGCTAGATCCGGTAACACGGACTGAACAGATTTTTATGACTGCGGCTGACTCTTTTAATCTCTCTCTCTCTCTCTCTCTCTCTCTCTCTCTCTCTCTCTCTCTCTCTCTCACTCACTTACCGCAGACCTGCAATCTTTTGTATAAACAGTTTACACTAACTTTCAAGTGTCTAGCGGAGATCCGATGATTCGTTCTCTGTGTTTAGTTTTGAAAACTAATCCGTTGACGATAACAAAGCCTGACTTCATGATCACACGATAATTCCTTTAGATGATTCGCCACGTATCAGTTATGAGGCAGATAGCGATCGTCTCAGAGAACGGAGCGTTGCCAGCCCTAGAGCCGGTGACACGGATCGATCAGATTTTTATGACTCTGCGGCTGACCCTTTAAATCTCTCTTACTGGATACCTGCAATCTTTATACAAACAGTTTACACTTACTCTCAAGTGTCTACCGGGGATCCGATGATTCGTTCTCTGTGTTTTGAAAACTAATACATTGGCGATAACAAAGCCCGAGTTCATGGTCACACGATACTTTCTGGAGCTACTTCGCGAGACACTGAGAACCTTTCCTGAGCTCTCAACCGTCTCCGATTTTTTTCTGATAAGCCCGCGCTGGATCTCAATTGTATACAAATAATCATCCAGTCCTAGTGTAGCGTTACCGCAACGGTCTCGCATTCTTAAGACAACGAAAAAGTTGAAAAGGTGGGATATCCCTCTGCTTTGCCAACGGCTTACGCTTGTGACACGGCTCGCACCGATCAGTTCGCTCTGAGTCCCTACAGAGAGCACACACGTGACCACCATCATGGCAGAATTGAAAAAATTAGCAGCCCAACGCGATGCGCTTCTCGCAAGTATCGAAGCTAAAAAACGTGCAATGGAGAAGCTGAACGGCCAGCTCGAGCGCTATCAGCAGAGAATGCTGGATATGTCAGCGCTGTTGCAGCAGAAACAGCAAGAAGCCGAGCTAAAGGCTTCTCTGGCTGTACAGTTTGTGCCGATCAACGTGAGGTGCAGAGTGTGCATTAAAATGTCTTCGGAGCACGACGTGTGGCAGCAGTGTTGGAGGTGCCTTCTCTTTGGCTGTTGGAAGTGCAAAGGACAGCCCTGCCCGTGCATCCTGGATATGGATTCGCCGATATCGCCTCCATCAGCAGACAACGAAAACGACAGCGCCGACATCAACATCCAAGGTACGCCACCGACAGCACCCCGCAACCGCAGCATCGTACCTTTAGACTTTCATCGGATGCCTACTCCGCCGAAAGAGTTGGTGCCTGGTTTACTGCGAGGAGGGCCCACCCGTCAACTGCGCCAACAACGCGCCACTCGCAAGTGTAGGTGCATCCCTTGCATGTAATTTAATGTGTGTGTGTTTACGTTCGATTATTTTTTATTGTAAACATTTTATCATTCGACACGTACGCGTTTTTTCGTAAATAAAAATAGTGTGCCATAATTTCTCTTTTTTATGTGTACAAAACCCCCTACTCCCATCAACGATCCCCAAAGCCGAAATTTAGAGTAGGCTTTGCGGCACCGTGTAGTAGAGTTATATATACACGCGTTTATTTCGATGCGAATCATTCGTCAGGCGACCGGCAAAGCAACAACTCTCGACCATGGGGCAGGAGCAGAGCAAAGAGCAGCAGAAAAAAGGTTCCACGTGGGAGGAGAGACAGCCTCTCATGAGAAGAAAGGAGCCAAGAAAACAGAATAATCAATCGTCGTTCTCAACCAACACTTTCTCGTATTCAGAGAAAAGTGGATATAATAATCTCTCAAAAAAAAACCTCCTCCTCCTCCTCCTCCTCGTCACAGAATCAAAAATCATTTTCCTCAAACACCTTTTCGTACCCCGAAAAAGACGGCTACAGCAAGCTAAAACGCTAATTGCGATAATACATATTTCAAAAAACAATCGGCCCTTTTATAGGGCCACCATAGAAATTATATACGTGGAACAATCTCTCTCTCTTTACAGTGCAGAAAGGACCAGAGCTGACGCAAGGGCAATAAAAGCCAAACACCAGGTATACGACAGGTAGACGGTGGCTTTGGCGCGCGCGAGTATCACGTAGAGAGAGAGAGAGAGAGAGAGAGAGAGAGAGAGAGAGAGAGAGAGAGCTCGGGGGCTACTATAGTGTAAAAGGAGAGGGGACGGTGTGCTATAGCGACAGTCGTCGGGGCCGGTATGGAGTGGAGAGACTCGGGTCTGCTATGTCGTAAAAGGGGGAGGGCTGGCGGCTCGTATGCGGGATATAGCTTTTGTTAACTAATTATTTATAATTATTTAGAAATAAACAAAGTAGTTCACTCATCGATGATACACTCTTACAGTAGCGGTCGTAAATCATGTTTATTGACCTTATCAGCTACTATTGATATAAACATGGGCTTTACACCTGACACCAGAGACTGGTGACATCACTCTTACAGTAGCGGTCGTAAATCATGTTTATTGACCTTATCAGCTAATATTTATATAAACATGGTGTTTGTTTACATAAACACCTGGCGCCAGCCACGGGAGCGGTGACGTCAGTTAGGCCACGCCCCTGTCTCTCCATAGTTGCCCATATACTACTTATAATTATAACGGTGTGATTGCTCACCCGTTATAATAGTTATATACGTAAGGGAGAAATTATATCCGCTCGAAGCGGGCTTCTTGTAGGCTGCACGAAGCCTAACCCGGTAGACAGTATTTGCCGTGTACAAGCCGTCCTTGGAGACGATGGCCCGCGGAGAGCATCGTGGGTCTGCTACGCGGCTTCGATAACGATAGAACGCGGATTGAG
>QLSS01001388.1:301-10608 GCA_024372645.1 Trichomalopsis sarcophagae
TTAAATTCACAATATTATCCATACAACAATATGAATCTCGACATATTGTTGTATGGATAATATTGTGAATTTAAGAAAAGTTTCACATTACGTATCTCACAATGATCAAATCTACTGGCATTTGCAGTTCTTGTAGCTTTTCTCTTTGTTTGTAGTCCGAGAATTACAAAACGAGGTTTCTCCAATTGATATGAAGTTTTCACTGTCCAGACGTGTTTATTCATGCTTGGAGGCAGCAGCATCAAGAGCAGCAGCAGCAACAACAGCAGCAGCAGCAGCAACAATAGCAGCAGCAACAACAGCAGCAGCAACAACAGCAGCAGCAGGAACAACAGCAGCAACAACAGCAGCAGCTACAACAACAGGAACAGGTAGAACAAAGAAATGTTCCGCGAATTATCGACATGGAAATTGTAATCGACCCTATCGATGTATCAAAATTTAAAAGAAACCAAAAAAAAGTAAAGTAATGTAAAAAATTTATTATTTTTTTTTTGATGATGTATGAAAATAAAATAAGGTGTAAATAAATAAAAATAATATCGTATACATTATTCTTCCTTTCTCTTTAATCCACTTTGTTCAACGTTATTTCATTGAAAAAAAAAATAATGACATTTCTTTTAATAATATCATAATAATTATTATTCTTTTATAAAAATTATTATTTACTGATAATATAGATTCCTGTTTCTTGAAAAAAAAAAAAAAAACAGAAGAAAAAATTAAGGAGAAGAGACAGCTGCAGCATGGTTTGTTCGTTTTCTACCTTCATCATTGGAAAAGCTTGCATCATATCCGAAAAATGTGCCAATAGCAGTAAAGGAATTTCGATCAGATGGACTTACAGATGAAAAGATAGATCTCCTTTGACGAAAAGGTGTATTTCCATATGATTTTGTAAATGGATTAGATAAGTTGACGACTACAAAATTGCCAGAAAAGAATGATTTTTATAATAAGCTAACAGATTCTCATATTGCTAAAGAAGACTATAAGTACGCTGTCCAAGTTTGGAATAAGTTCAATATTAGTACGTTGGGATAATATTCAGATCTTTATCTGAAAACCGATGTTTTACTATTGGCCGACGTTTTCGAGAGTTTTCGAGAAACATCTCTTAAAGCCTATGATTTATGTCCTGCTCACTTTTATACGACTCCTGGACTAACTTTTTCAGCAGCTTTAAAAATGACAAAGGTAGAATTGGAGCTTCTTACAGATATTGACATGCTAATGTTTATCGAATCGGGCATTCGAGGTGGAATAAGTCAGTGTTGTAATAGATATGGGTTCTTCATACGATAAGGATCAGAAAACAAAGACTCTCTAATATTTTGATATCAACAATCTTTATGGATGGGCAATGGTACAGCATTTACCAGTTGGAAAATTTGAATGGATTGATTATGAGGCAAATCCAAGTTTTTTCAATACACCACCAGATTCTGATATAGGCTATTTTGCTGAAGTTGACTTGGAGTATCCTGAAGAAATACATAATGATCATAGGGATTTACCATTTTGAGCAGAACATCTTGCACCACCTGGTTCAAAGCAGAAGAAACTTCTCACGACTTTGAATGACAAGAAAAGGTATGTCATTCGTTATCGAGCACTTAAGCAGGTCTTAGATAATGGACTTCGATTAAAAAAGGTACATAGGATTTTGAGTTTTGAGCAGAGGGCGTGGCTCAAACCATAAGTTGAATTTAACACAGAAAAGCGAAAGCAGGCAAAGAATGAGTTTGAAAAACTCTTCTACAAATTGATAATTAATGCAGTCTATGGAAAGTGTATTGGACGAGAGCGGAAACGTGTAGATGTGCGATTAGTAAATAAATTTACAGGCAGATATGAAGCAGAAGCACGCATAGCTCTGCCAAATTTTCACAGTTGTGCAATCTTCGATGAAAATTTGGTTGCCATACAGCTGAAGAGGACAAGTATTACAATCAAAAAACCAATATACGTTGGTCTCTCAATTCTAGATTTGTCAAAAACATTAGTATATGATTTTCATTATTCATATATGAAAAAGCGAGTTGAAGAAAAATGCAAACTCCTGTATACGGACACTGATAGTTTAATATATGAAGTTGAGGATGTAGATATGTATCAAGTAATGAAAGAAGATGTACATAAATTTGATACTTCTGATTATGATGAAAATAATCAGTTTGGAATTCCACGTGTTAATAAAAAAGTTCCTGGATTGATGAAAAACGAATGCTGTGGCAAGATTATGACAGAATTCATTGGTTTAAGAACCAAAATGTACAGTATTTTGATTAATGGAGCCGCGACAGTGAAAAAAGCTAAAGGTATAAAATCTAGTGTTGTAAAGAAATCAATCACGTTTGAAGATTATCGAAAATGCCTTCAGGATCTTATTGTTATTATAAAACGTGAGAAGTGTAATATTCGTTCAAAATTACACATTGTGCATACTGAAAAACGGGAAAAAATTGCTCTAAGTCTACACAATGATAAAAGATTCTTATTGCCTCATAGTACTGACACTGTGAGAATGCTTCGCGGGTGGGGTTGACACTTTATGCTGATGGAGGGGAACCAATCAAGATTGAATATGATGTTTTAGAGGAGTTTGTGCATGAGTGGGATCCATCATTGGATAGGTTAGGAACTGAACAAGGAGAGAGAAATGATATATTACTAGAGGCTATGGAAGGGGCAGAAATTGTGGTGGGAAACGGGCTATATGAACGGACGAAACACGATGAAGAGCACATTCGAGAAATCGAAGCGAACAACCAATCTTGTGCAAAGAGACCAAGACTCACCTAACTCTAAAATAAGTAAGTTCTATTTCTTAGTTCTCTCTCTCTCTCTCTAAATTCTCACCTATAAGACATTTTTCACTAACTATCATTCTTATTTTCACTTTTCAGAATGGATTTATCTGCACTCAACAAGATTGCTGAGCGCGAGTTCTTGCCTAAGAAGAAAGTCACGGACTTGGAAAAAGATCACGAGTACATGGTGACTGCACTCAAGGAAGTAAAGACGAGATTCGGCACAAAGATCGTGGCTGGGATCGATGACAGCTTTCAAATATTTCTGCCCGGGAAGATCTCATCAGCAATCTTGAAAGATCAAGAATTTTTCAATAATCTCTCTAACAGCAAATAAACTTAGTTTATTTATAACATATCAGGGTGGAACTTCTTTTAAGTTCACCACATGCTAAAATATTGAAATACAAAGACTGATACTTGTTAAATACTATTTATTTATTTCTTAAATTTTGTGTACAATTTACATGAATAAATACATTATTAAATATAATAACAATTGCTTTCTTATTTATTTAAACCTTGAATTATTCATACAATCTCATTTTTATCTATCCAACTATTATGCTTGTCACTAAATCCTAACCATTTAACATATACGAGTTTACCACTTTTCTTTAAAACTTTTTCTACTAAATAAATTTCCGGATACATAGTTTTATGAATTTCCGTTTCATAAAAGCCACCAGAGACGGGTTTATCATAATAATCTTTAAGGTGGTAAGTTACTAGATTTGTTTTTACAACTCGCGTTATTGTGAAAATTTCCGTTGACCAGTTTGGCGTATAACCTTTTACAAAAACATTTTTTATCCTACTTATTCGTAATTTATCTCCTACTTTAAATTTCGGTTTTTTCACTGGCGACTTTTCATTTGGAAAATGTCTCTTGACTTCTCGTTCATTTGCCAGTGTAACATTTTCAGGATCGATTCCTGTTGTCCGATGTTTTCTCGAATTGTATGCTTTGAGCAAGTTAGGTAGAATATCCAACCATTTATAGCTTCCTTGTTTGCTGAATTCTGTCCACATTGCATTTTTTAACGTTCTATTGAATCGTTCGCATATACTTGCATGAAGATTACTATGCGAAGAGTATAAGTGTATATTGTGCTTTTTCATAAGTTTTTGAAAAATTGAATTGTAAAATTCTTTTCCTTGGTCAGTTTGTAGATTATTCGGTACTCGTCCTTCTTTCAGTATTGACTTCATAGCTGTAATAACATCATTACCACTCTTTGACTTGACTGGCACGGTCCATGCATACTTTGAAAATATATCTATGATAGTGAGTAAGTAATAAAAACCTTTGTTTTCTTTAGAATATGGTATCATTTCTACAAGATCCGCTTGCCAAGTCTCATTTATTCCACGTATGTCATATTTTCTTCTCTTGTATCGCCGACGTGCTGGCTTGTGCAGCTCTTCAGCTACTCTTTGACGTTCCATCATCGTTTACAGTAGATGAAAATCCATCTGGAAATTCGTCTATACGAACTTTTAATTGTTTATTCACTTCTTCAATGATATAATCAATGTCAGAGTAATTGCGAAGAGTTGTACTATAAAGATAACGCAATTTTGTATTCACTTCCAATTGCTGTTTTTCAACTTGTTGCTTATATTCTTCTATAACTTCACCAATTCCAAAAATTTTAGCAGCTATATAATTTATTTCAGTTTGTAGAATAACTTTCAGTGAGTGCAAGGTGATTGCATCGTTTGGATGATTGGGCTGTCCTAGGTTGCAAAGTCGCTTATTTTCTAAATCAAAATCACCGTCCGGAGTAAAATTGAAACCAATGCCTGGAAGACCGCGACTCACTTGCGAGCCCTCAAGTTTTCTTCCAAACACATCGAGACTCATGGTAGTACTGATGCAAAGAAGAAAGTTGCATGTCAATATATATGCCCAGCTTCGCGTAATTCCTCAATAATCGACTGGATTTCATTGATGTGATTATTATTTCCAGCTGATTGTTCGGCAATCAATAATCGAAGTCTCTCAGTAAGCTCGTTTGGATCATCCCAATAGACGATATCAATGGAAGAATTGTTCTTAGCTATTTTATATTTAGGTATAAGTCCTCCTCCGCTGCTGTTTACATTCTTTTTACGTGGAGTGCTGCGGAACATTGGTGCTAAAACATTCTTATATTTATTACTTCTCGACATTCGTATAGATTCATCTTTGCTAAATTTTTTCCGATGAGCATTTGTTGCTTCCAATATCGTGCGATAATTTGCACGATCTGCTGAACTTAATTAAAATAGTAATTCCATTAGTCCATTCGTTTTAGGATAACTTTCATTTCTGACTTTGACATATTTATCATCAAATTCAATTTCTGAATCATATACACTTCATCAACCTTTCGCACTCCGTATATATTATCAATGGTTCTACGGCTTTTATCTAGCATTGATAAAAAGTCTTCAGCTGATTCATTTTTTCCACTCGCGGATTTAAATGTAGAATTGGTTATTGTGTTAAAAACATCATCATTATTATCATTATCATCATAATCATAAACGGTATAATCCATTAAACTCGATCGATCGATTTTCATTCTTTTTTTTACTGTTGTTTTGATCCAAAATGTGATTGGATGGTTGCTGTAGTGGACTTTCACTTTTCATCTCAACAAGTTTCTCAAGTGGTGTGATGATTGGTTTTAGAGTATCACCGATGACTTTTTCAAAATCATCTTTCTCCTGTTTTAATAAAGTGTATTTTTTCTTAAAAGCCTCACGAGCTTGCAAGAGCTCACTAAGAACATTCTTCTCTTTAGTGAAGTCTGACATGCTTACGTGGCGATGTCTACAACTGAACTGTAAGTTTAAGACTCATAATTCCTTTTTTATTGCAAAACAGTCAAATCTTTTTCTGTATCTACCCTCATTCATCGGTCGATCTTTTGCAATAACGATGAATCCATATCTATCATTCTTCCAACATTCAGAACATAGATTCCGAAATTCGTTGAAAGTTAAATCGGTATTCACATGATCTTCATATATATGTTTAAGATTTACATCATCTTGTCGATAAATTACTAACAAATTGACATTATCTCTAATGAGATGTTTTCCGATATGAGCATAAGATTGATATAGATAGAAGCTATCTACACTCTTATGTCTTCCCATACAGAAGAATGCTCTGACATTATCCTGCTTCTCACATGCCACATCATCAAAAATCATTATTGAATTTGGAAGGGCTTCATCTGGAGATACTACAGATTCATGCTCACTGAACGGAAGATATGATACTCCTTCAATCGGATCCAAGACACTTTTGAGAAATTAATACTTTGGCTGATTCCAGGATTTAGAGTATACGTACAAATTTTCAAACCTAAAACCATTGGGATGTGTTATTAAAGCCAATAAACTATTTGTTTTTCCACAGTTCGATGGGCCGCAGAAAACTGCTCGTATACTATCTGGTAGTAATTCCCCATTACGCTTTTTTCTCTTCTCTTTTCCAAAATCAAAATTTGTCACGGAGAGTTTGACGTTCTGCTCGGTAAAATCCATGTTCACTCAACAGAGTCAAATATAACATTGAGCTCTCGAAATATAAACGCTCGTTTTATATCATGAATGTCAGTTGTGAATCAACACTCGAAGAGAGATGATCATACACAAATCTCAGAAACAGCCGAAAGGCTATGGATTGCTTGATAAAGTTATCAATAACTTACCTGTTGAAATGCATCTTCCTGGATATCAATACTGCGAAATTTAATAAGTTAGTGACTGCAGCTAAAAAGTCAATGTCAACAAGTAAAAGTTCTCGCAAGGTTATTCAATCAGCCTTGAAGGGCGCACGTCAAGCTGTTAAAAGTGTAGGTTGAAAGATAAAAGTTATCATTCCACGTGTTCTGCCGCTTCCATCAAAAATTGGTGGAGTTCTTCCTTTTCTCATTCCATTGTTCGCAGGACTAAGTGCTACCGGTGCTCTAGCAGGAGGTGCTGCTGGAATAGCTAAAGCAGTTAATGATGCTAAAGCTGCGCAGAAAAATTATGAAGAAAGTAAGAGGCATAACGAGACCATAGAAGCTATTTCTTTAGGCAAAGGTCTTCATCTTAAGCCCTATAAAAGTGAAATGGGATTATTTATGAAACCTCATATCGGTCGTGGTCATCAAGTCAGAAGAAAAAAAAAACTTCGATTTAACTTTGCCAAATCGTGCACTGACTGACTACGATCTAAAAAAATATGCTCATATGATGAAAATTTCAGATTTCCGTGGTGTTTTCATGAGAAATAATCTACCAGCCGATGGTCCATGGCGTAATGAATCAGCAGTGGTAAACTTGGACGATTTTCAATATAGAGGCACTCACTGGGTTTGCTATCGCAAACGTGGTCCTGAAGTACTTTATTTCGATAGTTTTGGTGATCTCAAACCTCCCAAGGATCTCATGATGTATTTTAACGTGAAGGAAGTGAAATACAATTACAAAAGATATCAAAATTTTGACTTCATTTGAGCAAAAATAATATTATCACTATCCCTACGGGCAGTTATGAAATTGATGCTATAAATCAATTTTTACAAGAAACTTTGAAATCCAAAGGAATTAAATTTTCTTTGAAAGCTAACAATAATACTCTCAGAAGTAAAATTCTCTGCAGTCATCAGATAGATCTCAAACCTCGCGATTCAATAGGCCGTCTCCTTGGCTTCGCTCCTCGCATTCTCAAAGAGAACATTCAACACAGCTCTGATTTACCTGTGAAAATATTGAGAATCAATGCACTCAGAGTAGAGTGCAACATTACTGCAGGTGCTTACATCAATAATAAGAAAGTTCATACAATCCATGAGTTCTTTCCCAGAGTGCCTCCAGGATATAAAATCTTAGAAATTCCGTCTCATGTGATATATCTACCACTCAGTGTCAAGTGCATAGATCATCTACAAATTCGAATTGTAGATCAGGATGGAAATTTGGTGAATTTTCGAGGAGAGGAAATTACTATTAGACTTCACATCTTCATCTATCTGCCCCAATCTAGCTCAAATTTTCAGGAAAGACAGTCCGAATATAGTAGAAAAAGATGTAATTATTTTGGTTTTGTTTATTTGGGTTTTAGCATATCTACGAAGTCCTCGAAGTTGGGGTTCAGGGCCTTATTTAACCATATTTCGCGTTATAGGACGGACGATCGCGCAGTACTGGCATACTTTCATTTTGAGGCTGTCTGAGCAAAATAATTTCTTAAAGTTTTCGTCTCAGAAAGGCCTTCAATTCCTTTTTTGGTGAGCTCATTCTCATTGGTCGAAGCCAAAGTTACAGCCCTTACAAGACAGCCTAGTTTTCCGATATCGCAACGTTTTCGCCCTCGTATCTCAAGACTTTCTGCCCCAGTTAAGCTGAGTCTTTTACAAAAAATAGACAGAAAATAGTTGGACGATAAGTTGTTCATTTCTTCCTATATTATATAATCGTTTTGGCGATAGTACTCCCCCCCGCCCCCCCCCCCCACTTGGCCCCCCACCAAATCACGTAAAATTCCTTCACTTTTACGTTATTTTTGAAAAATCAGAGAATACTTTTTATTTGGAAATGCATATAGTGATAAGCGATCTTATTTGTTATTATTTTTAATTATTTGTCATTATTTTTTCAAATGTTATCGTAGTGTACAGAGTATATGGATTTCATGCTCAATTTTCTAAAATGATTTTTCTCTTTGTAATATTTAATATTGTCATGTTTTGATCATTTAAATATTATGAATGTACTTAAAAATATATTATATAATATTTATATGCATTCATAATAATTTTAAATGCATCGAAAATTGACATTATTTAATTATTACAGAAAGAAAAATCATTTTAAAAAATTGCGCATAAAATCTATATACTCTATGCACTACTGTAACAGAAGACGTTGTTTCCCATAACTAATTAAAGAATATATATTTATGTAAATCCTAGTTTTGAAAAGCAAGAAAATGTTATTTCTTACGAGGTGTTGTTTTTTACAAAGTATTATTGTTTACAAAGTGTAATTTTTAAAAAGCAAGTGATATTTCAGTTATGAAATTGTTCAAACGGTAAGTTTTAAAATAGTGAAAAATTAGAATCTGTCGCCAAAACTAATAAAAGAACTAAATGACGAAAGCTGATTTAGTTCTTTTTTTTGGTGTAAAAAGTTACATTGCAATTTTCATTAAGAGAATTTCCAATTGAACAAGCATGTTAATTTTATTTTCTATTTTTCGTAAAAGATTTAGCTTAACTGGTGCAGAAAGTCTTGAGATACGAGGGTAAAAACGTTGCGATATCGGAAAACTAGTCTTGTAAGGGCTGTAACTTTGGACAAAACAAAAAAATGGCATGCGATCGAAGATACGCAAAAAGTGCAAAAAATGAGTGTTTACGTTTTGTCCTACAGAAAAGACCCCTTTAAGTCTGAGGTTGTCGGACTTTTTTTGCTAGAAAGCTGACTTTATAACGAGAAGATCCCTATTTTTTGGCTTAAAAATATTAATTAGGTAACCCTGTGCAAATGTTTGAAAATAGCCATTTTTTCACGATTTTCGAAAATTCAATAATTTATCACGGGAGCTAGGGGGCACCTAGAGGGCTAAAATTTTAGAAATAGCCGTTTTTTCTAATGTACTTTAACATACAAAATCGGCGGGCTGATTGGGCGCCCCCCCCCCCCCCGACACCGATTTGACGAAATTTATAGGAATGACCCATATATATATATATATATTCATAGAATAACCCATATATATATATATATATATATATATATATAACAATTTTCCATGAAAAACTCAGTTCAATATCTTGTGTATAGAAAATATTCATAGAAAATATAAAGTTAAAAAAAAAACGTGTGCGTCACGGGACGCCCAACAGAAGTGATAACTTCATATGATATTTATAGAAACTATCAAATATAGAACTTGTTTAACGCATTATGGCAATAATAATTTTATAGTTATATTTTTTGTTAATCTAATATTTTATAAATGGATCAGGAATAAGTAAAACGTAATTTAATTTCCTTTTGAATGTAAAATATATATTTTATGTACAATATTTATCATTATTTAACAGTTTAAGTTGACTGGCTGGTATTTAACACAACAATATGATTATCAATATACACGTAAATATCACACTCGGTAATTGAAAAATCAAAATAACTATCTGTTTACTAACACAATTTAATAACACAATGTTCACTTCAAAAGTTTTACTAATGTAGAGGTTATGTTTACTGTGCACCCGCGCTAAGAGAAAAGTGTCGAGGAAAGAAAGGGAGAGATAGAGAGCGTCTGTAGTGGAGCATATCGACGGCTGACTGGAAGATCACCGTATCTCAGCCGCGGCTTCGAGAACGCCGTATCCCGGCGGTGGCTTCGGGATCGCCGTATCTCAGCCGAGGCTTCGGAAACGCCGTATCTGAGCCGCAGCTTCGGAAACGCCGTATCTCGGACGCGATTTTTTT
>QLSS01001389.1:0-10596 GCA_024372645.1 Trichomalopsis sarcophagae
CAGGAGGTTGCAGCTGTGGATCCTCGGCGCCTGGTTCCTGCGTCGGTGGTTCAGTACGGTCAGGCTGTTGATGGGCCGTCGGCTCCCAGCTTCTCTCCTTTATGGTAAACAAGTGTAGACAGATGGGCGCCTCGATGTGTCGGCTTCCTTTTGGAGACGAGAGGGTGATGCGCTTTGACGAACGCCAACACGTGTATCTCCGTTCACTATATGGACTGTCGATTTGGGCTAAGTCCCTTTAACTTGCGCACTGTTAACTCGTATTTATAATTGTTGTTGGTCTGGCGACTGGCAGCGTTTCGGCTTGTAAAGCGACTTCAGGAAAACTGACTACGAGCACCCTTTTGCTCCCGGTCTTTATATACTAGATTTTCATATTTTTCGTCATTCCATTTTTGGAGATGCTAACATAAGATTTCCTTGTGACACTTGCTCTAATGGAAATGTGACAGGTCAATTCATAAAATCTTAGTTTTATTACTTCTAATTTTGGGGAATCGGGCTTGTAACTAGCTCTCCCGCTGCTTTCCGTTGCCTGCGCGCTCTTTGAGAGTGCGAGCGTGAGACTTTCTCGATTGTTTTAAATTAGAAAGGTCGTAACTCGCTGTTTTCTTCTTGCCGCCTGTTCTCGTGAATCTAAAATCGTCTGCCTGGATTTCTTTGTATCGCGATATTTTTCATTTTTATGTGTGACATCGTTGCGGAGTGTCGCGATATTTATGAGGTTCCTCTATTAGCTTGTTTGTTTCTTATTCTGGTCTATGTCTATTTTACTCTGCCATTTTTACGGTAGTCGGCTTAGATGCGTATTGGCTGCTGGCTCTTTAGTTTTATTTTGGTAAGGCATGATCTCTTTTCTCAGCGTGTGGTTGCTGCGATGGCGACGCGTCATGAGTGTATGTGTCTGTTTTAGTGTATACGCGTGCCATTATTAATTTTTTTTATTCTGTTTTTGTGCGTGTAGTGGAATTTAGGATTTCCTTACGCCTGTACTTTTCTATGTTTCATTACATCGCGTTTATGTGCGTAATGGAATTGTGAATTCCATTACATATTTTAATAATTCCAATGATTCTAACATATTCAATAGTACGATTGTAAACCAACTAAAATTAATAATGAATTCCGATACTCTTGTAGAAATTTTATAAAACTCACAAATTATAACGCTACCGCATCACATTCTTCTATCCATATTCATATAGTAGTTCGAAACACGAGACAATAAATAACTCAATCTATCATATTTCCGCACAAACGGGGGGATCGTTACACGGACCCGCACAAAAAGAAAGCAGGACCGTCATTAATTACGCATATACACATATAAAGCGGGAAGCCCAACACTCGGACAAAACAAAATTTAAACTTATGCTGGAACTCCGGGGAGATAATACACCAAAAATGTCATAAACAAATACTTACAACATACACGCAGGGATCACTTTCAACGGCCGTAGGACCCTGCATAAGCCGCATCGCATTATCCAAATTAGACATCTCGCGAAACCTTACAAAATCGGCATTAATGTCAACCATTTTACAAAAAAAAGGGCCACAAAAGGATAGAAAAGCTCGAAAATTAATAGGATTATCGAATACAAACGAGAGTACGTGGCGACGATGTAAGAAAGAACAAATAAACGCATGCAGAGCACACGAAGGGGATACCAGTAACAGCGTACTACATTGCCAAATACGCGAAAAGACGTCGCACGATACAGATAGATATACTACCAACGATCCCGTACCGCAGTATATATAGATATACAATACACGATCCCGTACTACATTGCCGAATGCGCGAAAAGACGTCGCACGACACATATAGATATACTGCCAACGATCCCGTACCGCAGAATATATAGATATACAATACACGATCCCGTACTGCATTGCCGAATACGCAAAAAGACGTCGCACAATACATATAGATATATTACCAACGATCCCGTACCGCAGAATATATAGATCTACAATACACGATCCCGTACTGCATTGCCGAATACGCGAAAAGACGTCGCACGATACATATAAATATACTACCAACGATCCCGTACCGCAGTATATATACACGGAAAAGAATGGTTAGTAGTGATAACCAAGTACATGGTTGGGATAACCAAATTGCTTGGAGAAATACGCACCAACTATTTTGTTGGTATCATTGACCAAGTAGACTTAGTTAAGAAAAATTGGTAACCATAACCAACTATATTTTTTATCTTAATCAATATATTAGTTCTGATTACTAAAAAAATAGTCAATTTTGTTTCCAGAACAATGAATAAAAAAATTTTCTCTGATATTTTTACTTTTTTTTTATTTATTAATTATTTATTTATTATTAATTATTATTATTTATTTATACATGTAGATTATTTTATAGACCCGTTTACAAGTGTGCTATTATTTTTAACATTTAATTTACACGTTTACAATTTTATAATACAATTAATATATCTGAAAAAAATTACTCCCTCACTGGGGATCGAACTCGGGTCCTTCAAGTCCAAAGGCGGAGACTCTGTCGTCGCGCTAGCTAGTAAATAAGAAAACTTTTGAAAATATAAGCTACAACTCGTATTTCAACTAAAATCTTAGTAATTACAACAAAAATGTTGGTTGACCCACTATGAAAACAGTGATGTACCAGAAAAATTGTTGTCCTTACCAAGTAAATTGGTTAGTAACCTATAAAGTCGACTTTTTCATTGTAAAAAAGTCATCTTGGTTAAATTAACCAAGCACTTAGTTCTCATAACCAATTTTTGATTAACCAATTATGACTTGGTTACCACAACTAACCATTTTTTTCCGTGTAGATATACAATAGATATACAATACACGATCCCGTACTGCATTGCCGAATACGCGAACAGACGTCGCACAATACATATAGAGATACTACCAACGATCCCGTACTGCATTGCCGAATACGCGAAAAGACGTCGCACAATACATATAGAGATACTACCAACGATCCCGTACCGCAGTATATATAGATATACAATACACAATCCCGTACCACATTGCCGAATACGCGAAAACACATCGCACACATATATGAAAGTGAAATTTTTCCAGAAGACCATGCAAGTAAAACAAAGTAAATACAATCCTCCTACACGTACTAACAAATGTTTTAAGCACCCACACAAGATTCTATTCTATTCTATCCTCCACGGAAATAATGCGATAAGAAATCTGTAAACAAAAAGAAATAAAAGATTAAAACGATTCGCCTAGAGGAAGAAGTAACGAATTAATAAGTAAAATAAGAAAAAAATATATAAAATAAAATATGCACCAACCTGCACACCAGCAGCCACGCGCCTCACATCCATGGCAGCGGGCAATGCGGAAGGCTGCCGGCAGATCGCACACCCTCATCCACGTATACGCTGGACCCAGCTATCCCGTGGCAGGGATACGACGGGTCAGGCCCAGCATCCACCGCCTCGTCCGCTTCGCCCACGGATCCCACCTCCGACGCATAGCCGTCATCACCTGACTCGGGATCGGGAAAGGAAAGTAAAAAAAAAATTGGTTTATCAGGAAAGAATAACGACGTAGGGAAGTCAAAGTGGTACATATGAAAGAAAAAAAAAATAACTTCACTTACCTCTATCTCTGGCACCTCCTCGACGCCTGGACCCCAAAATTGGACAGCCACAATAAAAAGAGAAAAAATAATGAGTAGATAGTGAAGCATAAAATCAAGACACAACAGAATCAAGAAAAACGCAGGGAAAATAAAAGTGCAAACCCGACATAATCACCTACCCCGACACAAGATCGCATCTTGCGAAATCTGAGCGCGGAAGAAAGCGCGCGGAAGAGCCACGAAGAAACAGATAAGCAACGAAAGCCTTATCACGGCGAAAGCTAGACGCAAATAATATTTGCTAAACATAATAAAATTCTTAGCCGATTAAAGGGACCCCATAAGGAAACGTTCCATAAAGCCCTCATCTGGCTATATATATATAGCCTAATAGTTTAAACAAATAAATAAAATTAACGAAAATCTAGATTCTAATATTACTAACCCACAAGTGGACGTTATAACATCAATAACAGCCTAACACAACATATAATAGCCATCACAGTAGTACATTAAAACTAGACTCACTTACCTTTGTCTTAATTCGGGACTAGATTACACTATAAGGATTTGGAGTAAAAGGGTATCTATAGGAGAAAATCTCAAATTTTTTTAACATGGGATTTTATTTGCAGTTTTAATTTGCGGGCGAGGGCGCCCGATAGCGACCCTAAGGACGTGTCACGTGTGAATACTCACACGCGTATAGCGTTGCTAATTATAATGCAATCGATGCATAAGTCGCCAAATCCGCGCATAGCAACAGCTCGGACTCACCCCGAAGCCCGTTTCTTTCGACTCAGCATAACCTCCCTTCCACGATTTCGGATAACCGCGCGGGTAGGAATCACGCCACCCGGGGATTCTATAAACGGGGGTGCATGCGGACGCTCGCCCGATTCCGCCACCCACGATCCAGCATTAGACAGGTAGTTTTTGACTCGGAGACGACAGATAGGATCGTACACTTAGAGCGCACATTCTCCGAGATCACATTAAACACGCGTTCTCCCTTTCATATTATCAGTTCATTGTGAATCACGATTAATAAATAGACACATTCATCGATAATCTCTCGTGTTCTTTCATTACCCCGGTAATTTCGCAGCAACCTTGAGCTTAACACCTCACGGAGAACAAAACTATCGACCCTCACACGTAACAATGTCAAAAACTCAAAAATTTTGATATCCAATGAATAATCTGTTTTTGTTTTCGTATATATGTTTGCGTATAAAAGGCGTATAAATAAAGGGAGAAGCGAAAAAACTCTCAATTAACTTCGTAGCATACGCTGACGACTTAGCCGTACTTATTGAGGGGGACACTCGAGCGGAAATCGAGAAGATCAGAAAGAAAGTCGTAGACCATATAGTCAAAAAATGCGGGTCGATTAAACTGCAAATCTCGAAATCCCAAACGGTGGGAATCATATCAACCGTACAATTTTTTACTCCCCGCACATCTCTCATACCTTCTCGCACATTACTCATTGGTGCTCGCATACTATTCTTGTCTGTGTTCACTTCTGTGAGATTTTTAAGTATTGTAGTCCCGAGAAGGCAGGGCATGAGTTTTGCGTGTTTTCTCCCATAAGCCTACGTGCTTAAGCCCATACAGCGCACAGTGTGCCCAGATGGGTATTTCAGTTTCAAAATAAAATTGCACAGCGTAGGAGCGATGAATCTTGATGAAATTTTTTGAGCGTACAGTTCAAGTTATGTAAAATATGAGAAAACTATACAGAAATGCGATATTGTAACCCCCTCTTTACTGCAAAGGGCCAAAAGTTGGTATTTTTGTGAATTTGCGTAAAAAATCGATAATGTTGATTCTGGGGACAGTAAAACGTTAAGTTTTAATATACCACTGCTTTTTTTATATACATTAACAATTAAGTTTGAAGGAAAAACCGGTCCCAGGTCCAAAAATATTTTTAATGGCTTGGGCAATCAGTGGAAACATGGAAAATAGCGATTTTCCACGAAAAATCAGGTTTTTGAATAAAGGGAGTGATGTAAACGATTTTCAATATTTCCAAATTATTGAATATTCATTTTTTCGATCAAGAAATGAGAGGAGAACTATAATCGAAGTTATACAAAATTTTCCGGCCCGGAAAATAGGTTCAAAAACGCCATTTTCGACGAAAAATCAGCCTTATGAATAAAGGGAGTGATGTAAACGATTCTAAATACGTCCAATTAATAAACATTTATTTTTATTGTACAAAAATAAAAAAAAATTTTTTTTTTGATGTTTCCAAAAATATTTTTGCTCGGAAAATTGGTGAAAAGTTGTGACTATCCGCGAAATATGAGCATTTTGAGTTGATTTTTTTTCAAAACTGTCTTTACTATCGATATCTGTCTTGTCTGAACTTAAATATACGATAATTCCATTATATCTAAAAAATTGTAAATATTAATCCAAGCTATTGTGAAATGCTCATTTTCTTTCGCATTTTAAAAATACTAAAAATCTATAGGATAAACTATTATAAAATAAAGCCATAAATACCCGTCCTAATAGAATGTAGCATACAATAAGTTACAATTAATTCAACAAATTCAATAATTAATTGAATTAATTGGGTTATCAGGATAAGAATAAGGAACGACAACGTAAGATAATTAAATTCAAAGTAAAATCAATTAAGAAAATCAATAATAGTAAATGCACGCAAAATAATAATAAAACGAAACACCAATATGCGCGCACACATACTACGACTCTACAGCAGAGGCAAGAGACCAAGCAAAGCACACCGATATGCACGTACACATTGCAAGATTACAGCAGAAACTCAAAGCTAAGCGAGGCATACCGATATACACACATCTCGGTTCCACGATGGGAATACAGCGGATGCAAGTAGAGCAGAGAAAAGAAACAAGAAGTCTACTGTACATCATGGACCGCGCATACATGAAAGCGACGAACGGGCAATGAAGAGAGGCCACAAAGCACGCAACGCTATCGGCAAATGACACATAAGTGACGCGCGCTAGAAGCTCGAAGAGCTATCAAAGAGGACACCGCGCAAGACGGCTCAAAATGCACAGAAGAAGCTTCCATGAGTCTGCGGATAAAGAAGGTAAATCAGAGACGAATTTGACAGGAGAAGAGCACGAGGGGACTCGACGTACTAGAGGAAAGGATTTTTACTCTGGTTTTCTGATTGGCCCTAACAGCAACGTCACATGCATAAAAAGTTCCATATAAGGCAAGAAGCTGCATCTAGGTCTCCTAATTGGTCAAACACCCACCCCTCCGAGGAAACGAAAATCGGAGAGTATCTCTCCTACGAGAGTATAAAAAAGCCCAGCAACAGGTCCTCAGATCGCCAGTCTGCATCAAAAATTCGTTACCACGCGAAAGCTCTGCCCGAATCCGGTTCAGTATTGGACTTAGAAGTATTTCGGTGCATCGGGACTTATAAAATTTCCGACCGTCAAAACTTAGAATATTTCGAATCGGTACAACTTAGAAAAATTCGAATCGGTGCAGACACTTAGAAAAATTAACATCGGCGTGAGAAATTAGAACATTTCGGTTATTGAGACAACTCGAACATTCAGATTATTACATCACTTTATTTGCAATTGTGTATTTATCATTATTACGTTGTGGTTCGTTATTTTAATAATCAAATAATACGAATATCTAGCCAGTTGCGAGCGAGCGTTACCAAATTTTGTGACAATTGAATAAACTTTATATCATTTTAAAACGCGAGTGAATTATTAACTGAAAGCTCCTGATCCCTGTCGCCCCATTCGATTCGAGATCCTCCGCTTGGAAGCCGAGTTCAAACTTGTTGAGAGGACGTGCTGGGAGGAGAGCAGGTCATTGCAGAATAAAAAGGAAAAGGTAAGTGAATTTAATTACCCAGGCTGCATGCCTCTATTGCGCATTTCTCTCTTTCTCTCTCATTAGTTAAATTCCCCATCAGCCCCACATTCGCGATAACTACATCACTATTAAAGTAACATCCGTGCAGCCCTCTCTCAAAAATAGCTATAGAGAGAATATAATTAAAATCGGTGCGTACAACGGGAGAGTGCGAATTCTAAAGGATTTTTCCGGCGGTTACTGGAGGCCGTTCTACAAAAATAGATCGCGAAGGTAGCCAAGCACCGACGGCGCTCATCTTCGCTCTCTGAAGTTTTGTCTTCGTACGTGCTTATAAAAGCGAAATAACCCGTAGAGTTACTGACCGACGACAGCTATCAATAGCTTAGGACATAACAGGTTAATCACTTATAATTTTTGGTGCATCGTCCGGGAAATTTATCATTTTGAAACGCGGAGAATTCAGTCGTTTTTGAGCGATTATTAGACAAAGCTTGTGAAATCGAAACTTAAAATCACATCGAACCAGGGATAGTTAAGAGAAATCTCTTTAAAATCTAAGAAAGTGATCGTTTAACTTAAGTTTTCAGAAAGTGAAATTTTTTTTCATAATACTTATTTTGCGTAAACCCTTATCATCTCCTTGTAAAATCAGCGAATCGCCTCTTTGTGCGACCTGTTTTTGCAAACCATCCTCTCCTTGTAAAATCAGAGAATTGCCTCTTTGTGCGACCTGCTTTTGCAAACCCTCCTCTCCTTGTAAAATCAGAGAATCGCCTCTTTGTGCGAAATGTTTTTGCAAACCATCCTCTCCTTGTAAAATCGGAGAATCGCCTCTTTGTGTGACCTGCTTTTGCAAACCCTCCTCTCCTTGTAAATTCAGAGAATCGCCTCTTTGTGCGACCTGTTTTTGATAAATAATCCTAACCTTAACTCCTTAGGTAACCCGTATCAATTAACAAATACCTTCTTTTCCTTTTTACACGCAAAATAAAATAAATGAATACCGAGAATAAATCAGCTAAGGCAACGCTTAAAAATAGAAGAGGTGGAAAGTTGAGATTCCTTCGAACGTTAGCAATCGAGAGGGAAAATTTAGAAAAACGATTGAGTGAGGCGAAATCATCAGTAGAGAATCCCCAAGCCATTGCGACGGCGAGTGAAGTAAATCAGAAAAATAACGTCAAGTTGTCAGAATTTCAAATTGAAGTAGGAAAAAAATTCGATGCATTATTGAAATTTGAAAGAGAAGTTAGGTTAAACAAATTAAAAACGCAAGAATTAAAAAATGAAAGTTGTCCGAAAAATTAATTATGTCGAGTGGTGACGAAAGCGGAAAAACTATAATAAACCGGGAAGCGAATGTAACAAAAACTCGTGGAAATCGAACATTTGATTTAGACGACAGTCTTTTAAACCCCGATTTACGAATAATAAATCAATATTCGGACTCAAAAAAGAGATATGATCCAATAGATTCAGCGTTAGAAAAAATAGCAAATCAGATTTATAAAAGAATAGAAAAGAGTTTATCTAAATATAACGTAGAAGCATCTTTTGCGAAACCGAAAGCTAGAAAATCAATTCACGGAAGAGTCCGAAGTTTTAACAAAAATTTATTTGGCACTTATAGAGAAAATAAAGTTACGGACGACGAAGAAGACAGTGTTATTCAGCAATTTGGTACAAGCGGCCCCGCTAAACAAATACCTATAAAACCGATTAGATTGAGAGAATCGTTATTAAAACCAAGTAATCTAAATCTAGAAAATTGTAAAACTCCCTCCGCGGTCCAAGCGAACGCATCTCTAGGAGCCCCGCCTCCTATCTTAAACCCCGCCTCCGAGCAGCAAGATCCTATTCGTACGGAGTCAAGCGATGCCTCTCTGAATTTAAAAACAGCCAAACCCGAAACAAATCCATTGACCGAATTATTAACTAATTCGAAATTGTCCGAATCTTTCAATATGGGAAACATACAGGATCTGACCAGTTCCCCAAGAAACTCAATTAATGAAAACGCGATTTTTATTAATAAAGAAATCACTACTCGAACGCAAGTAAAAGAAAAAAGCGACATAATATTCGTGAGTAAACAGATAGAGTTACTATCGAATCAGTCCCTTGTAGAATCGGCTGAAGAAGTCGCGCGAGAAGCAGCAGAGTTACGTAGTAAATTTGCGAATCATTTGAAAAATCAGTTAAGTCCCTGCGTGAAAAAAGAAATTTTAGACAATTACTTTCTAAGTCCCGAGAACGTTGATGAACTAGGAGAAAAACTTAGAAAGGGAGAAAGATTTTCCAACGTATACGACTACGTCTGCCGATGGATCTCGAGTTTTTGGGGAATCACCGCGTTTAAAAATAGTCCTAACAACTCTTGTGACTACTCAGAGAATAAGGAACAATTCTCTACCCCTACTGGAACTATAATAAACCCTTTACAAATAATTGCTCCGAAAACGCATCTAAATTTTGATGAAAGAATAAGCGAAGAAAATAGTGAGAGCGAAACTGAAAATAACAAGAAAAAATGGCTCCTCAAATAAAAGGAATATCTTTAAAAGATACGCTCGATTTAATTCCTCGTTTTAATGGATCAAATATTTCTGTAACGCAGTTTGTCGATGGGTGCACAGAGGCGAAAGAAATTCTCCCCGAAGGAAATGAAGAAGACTGTGCGCGTCTTATTCGAATGCGACTTTTTGGCGATGCGTTAGCGTGCGCGAGGGGACTAGCAAAAATCAAACAACGCCCGACGGAGAGCGTAGTCGTTTACTCGAATCGTCTTTGGGAAATCGAAAAAGAAATCAAGAAAGCCGCGGTACGCGAAGGAAGATCAACGGACGAAAATAATTTTAACGAAGAATTGGAAAAAGATTGTATTAGATTTTTTATTCGAGGGCTTAGATGGGAAATACAAACGAGGATGGGTGATTTACAAACACTAGAGAAAGCTCGTAAAAGGGCAATAGAAATCGAGAGGGATTTTGCGTATACAGGAGAGAGTGACGAAAATTCGAGACGGGAAGAAACGCGATAAATACCAAAAGAAACTCGAAGAGTAAACGTTGTGGAAGCCGTCCTAGAAGTAATGTGTAATTTTTGCAATGAAGCAGGACACGTCGCCATGA
>QLSS01001391.1:0-10574 GCA_024372645.1 Trichomalopsis sarcophagae
CCCCAATTTCAAAGTATATAGGGTCGCGCCGTAGACAAATCGTACTTTGTACTTTTTCTTGCCAAAGCGGCGCTATCGCGCCCCTAGATAATTTAAATTTAATATTTTACTAATTCAACAGAAAAAAATTAAAACTCTTCGTTGTACTCGTATGTTTTACTTCTTTCCACATTTTCGCTAAACATTTTAAGTAAATATTATTCTCCCATAAATTTTACGTGTTTCGTAAAATGAAACAAAAACCTCTGCTGTTTTTCTACTCGAATTTCTACATTATCTATACTTACAGTGTAGTTAATGTCAAATAATAAATCAAATAAGTAATTCTGATTTTTTTTCAGAATTTTTGACGCAAATTTTAAAAATTTTTACGTCATATTTGAAATTTGCGCAGTGCTGCCACTACAAAATTTGAGGAAAAAAAATCGCGTCCGAGATACGGCGTTTCCGAAGCTGCGGCTCAGATACGGCGTTTCCGAAGCCTCGGCTGAGATACGGCGATCCCGAAGCCACCGCCGGGGTACGGCGTTCTCGAAGCCGCGGCTGAGATACGGTGATCTTCCAGTCAGCCGTCGTTATATAGTATGCGAAAGAGAGAGGGCATGTTGACGCGAGTGAGTGAGAGAGAGCGAGAGAGAGAGAGAGAGAGAGAACACGTGCCAGTAGAGAGAGAAGAAAGCGCGCGCAGAGTGGGGATGTCTTCGCTGAGCCGCCGTACGCGTGCGAGAGAGGAAGCAAGAGACCGCAGGGTGGGGATAGCCAGACATAACGGCGCCGTAACGCATTCCAACCAATTCACTCCGTCCCATAAGAAGTTATCACTTCAATAATGAGTTTGCAGATAAATCAGGTGT
Organism: Trichomalopsis sarcophagae; assembly: GCA_024372645.1. Taxonomy (NCBI): domain Eukaryota; kingdom Metazoa; phylum Arthropoda; class Insecta; order Hymenoptera; family Pteromalidae; genus Trichomalopsis; species Trichomalopsis sarcophagae. The sequence continues at coordinate 855 of QLSS01001391.1, forward strand.
TAGATCAAAAGCAAAAAAGCAATAGCCCTTATTGTAATCTGTTCGTATAACCGTTAGTGATTCATTCAGAAAGTGTATTCCTGTACCGGAGAATAATGTATGATAACATTCTATGAATATTGGATTACTTCCCGTAAATTGTGGTTGTAGCGGTTTGCTGGGAATCTGTACTCCATCCACATAAAGTGAAAGATAGTTTATGTTGAAATGTTGAAAATTAAGAGGATTGAACTTTCTATTCCCATTACATGCTCTATTATCTACGAAACCGATGATTATTCTTTTAGGAATCTGGCCTAGGACAATATTGTCAAGTGTATCGCCATGAACACCACTGTGCAACGTAAATGCTTTTACTTCTACACGATTTATTGGATATTTAGCCGTGGCTTTTGCGAGAGTGTTCGCATGTGCTAACATAATCACTGGACTCACTTTAACGCGATGTACAATCAGTGATGCTTCTTTAATATGTATGTTAAATTTGTCGTTATCAGACGCATCCACCAAGCAAAAAGCATCCTTACTTCTCACTAATCGTAAACGTAGTTCAACACCATTTAGCAAAAACTTATTTTGATTGAAAACATCGCAATGTAAATGTCCAATTAGATCAACAGTTTGTCCGTTAATTGAAAAATACTGACGATAAACGTTTCCCTTATTTGCTGTTGGATCAGTGACTAGGGTGTTGGGTGGTGTCTCCATATGACCAGGAGTATCTAAATACCAGAGTGCTGATGTAAGATGAGAATTCTTTGTAGGCCCTGAATAATTTAGCAGTGTTTCGATGTATGCACGGTATGGATATGCATTATTTGGCGGTGATACTAGTTTTTGATTAAAGAACACATCTATCTGATTAAAGAGTGAGTGTGAAAGATTATTCACTGGTGCTACCTTAGAGTATTCTGTGGCACTCTCATTAGCCGCAATTTCAACATTAGGTAATATCTGCAGGCGTATACTGAGCATTGTATGTGCAAGATCAAGATAATCACTTCCTCCTGGAACGACAAATTCCAATGGTCCATCGTCGGTGAGAGATGAAACCGGCTTGTAATGTATGAATTGTGAATTTGCCACTGACGTTTGCGTCGGTGGTAAAGTAAATAAATCTAATTCGGATTTCATGCACTTGCATGAGTTTGAATGAAAAAACCCATAATGTTGATGTTGTTTATCCAAAAACATCAGAAACACTGCGTTTCCTTTTCTTTCAATTTACTTTCTTTTTGTTCGAGCTTCTAACTTTATTCTTAATGACACGTCTTTTCTTCCCACTACCACTGGTGCTACTATGTCCAGTTATACGACCTTTAAGCGACTGAAGTTTTCGCTTCTTACCACGTCGCTTATATCTAGACCGCTTCATCATTTCAGCTATTTTATCTGCGGCCTTATGTTTAAGATTTCGACCAGACTCTTGTGCACGCGTATTCACAGCTTGTTTAAAACTGTGACCGTGATTACCCACATCATCTAATACATTTATTCATGCTTTTATAGCTTCTTTACCTATAGCTTTGGCACCACTAGTGAGATATGGTAAGACTCTTCGAAATAAACCACTCAAGAAATGGCCTTACCACCGTGTCCTCGCTGATAGTTTGATCCTGCAAACACTCGTCGTACACCTTCTCTACCAACCCAAGCACCAATTTGATCGGAATAATATTCTACGTAGTAATTCATTTTTGTTTTTCATGCTCTACTGACAGCGTTTAAAGTGAAGTGTAACTGTTAACGTCCCGTATTCGAATGGTATATGATTACCATGCTGATCTCTTATATCTATTGTAACATTTTGAAACGTGTTGTTCAGCAGTAGTATGTAATAAGGAGGTGCAAATTGTTTGACCATAGTTACACCCAGTTTATACTTGAAATTATCCAATACCACTATACGTAAAAGTGATGCTTGAATATCACCGACTGTGTATGGAATGCAAAAATCAGAGTAGACAAAAAATTGATCTGATATAGCTCAGAGCTCTTGCTAAACAAGCAGGTCTGTTCTCTGTAATTGTTGTATATCGTGACTCTGGTGACTGTGGTTTCAATGTTATAAAATTTTCTAGCCTATACTTCTTATTCTCAAAGCCAAATATAACTTTTTCGCTAAAACTATAGTAATGAGCTTCCTTACATTCGCAGATTTTTCGTAGGTTGTTGTAGTCTTTTTTCTTTTTTGCTGGCGCTATAAGTCCGTGAAGTTCTGGTACATTATTTATAGTCTCCGCTAGATCTTTTAGGCTGTCGTAGACACCAGGTGGAAAAGAAGTATCGCTGTACTCTAAATTTATAAATTCATGCGAGTGTTCTGTCGCACTTCTTTTCTTCTGCTTTTTTTATATTTCTGCTTCTTATCGTTATCATTAGCTGTTGTTGTTGTTGTTGTACTACCGCTACTACTAGTTTCGGTAAATATAATTTCACTTTCATCTTTTTGAATATGCACCATAGTGCATGGTATATATATATATATATATATATATTTCCGTCAGTGCAACAGCCCAGTTTCCAGATAGCCGGACTTCATGAGATAGTTGAGTGTTAAAGCAAGACGTAGTGTTATCTGGAAAATATTTCACTGTCGTTTGGTAGTACTATATAAAATTCGTCGTTAGACATGTTTCAGATTTCTACGATATTGTTTGCTTTAATCCACGATTTAAATTTATCTGGATAGCCAATCCACTTCACAATTAATTTTGTATTTACTCCTCGAACTTTAGTCTTAATTACTCGTTCAATTTTTAATTCCTTATTTTTTGCTACACGATCATCACCGACACGTACGAGTTCTTCTGGACAAAAAAACCCATCAATTATTTCTCCATCTAGATCAACGAGTTCGTAGGTATAAAGATTCTGTCGACGTGAAACTCTATGTACTCTAAAGATCTCTTCGCTGTAGTTCTTCTCGTAGCCTTTGTCGAAGGTACCTTTTGCTCGACTGATGCGAACGTGCTCACCTACTCTATATATACCTACTCTAGACTGTTTACGCTGACTTAGTGCTCTTTTCTGTAAATTTTTTCTAGCCTCATCGGTGTTTCGAATATTCACTTTGGCAGGAATCATTTTTATACCACTGTGCAGTGTGTGATTGTAGGCATAAACAATATTTTGAATAACGTCAATATATTTGTGTGTATTTTTATGTGTGAAATACCAAAACATTCTTTCTTTGAGGGTTCGATTAAGACGTTCCACAACTGCTGGTTTAACGTCAGGATTACGTGCAATTCGAAAATTTGTATCTTGCTGTTTTAAATATGTTTTAAATTCTGAACCAACAAACTCTTTACCTTTATCTATTTGTACAAGTACAACTGAGCAACCATTAGGATTTTAGGATTTTAGGATTTTATCAAAAGCACTTACGACGCTCTTGACACTTTTGTCATAAAGCTGCTCGACCCAAGCGTATTTACTAAGAATATCTATTACGACAAGAAGATATGCAAAGTTATCGTTGTAAGTTTTGAGAGCCTGCATGTCACACAAATCCATCTCCCAACAAACATCCACATTACTGATATTGTACATGAGTCTAGGAAATTTTCTCCTAATAGAACGATGAAGCGTATGTGCATCCTGATTGCTTAACCAAATATTAACGTTATTCTTATGTTTTTGCTTATTAACACGAATGAGATTACGTACACCTGCGTAGCCAGCCTCGTGTTTAGTGTCAAAATATTGATTTTCATAAGACATTCTTAAATATTATAGCTTAGCCACTTATCGCCTGATTTTCGTGGTAAGGATTTTTTTTACAAACGTTCGCTGTATCTTTTTGAAGCAGCATGTCTTGTACCTTGCTCCAAAGTCTGAGCGCTCTCCGCTCTCTATACAATCGGATTACTTATGAATTTAGACGGTGTGTCAGATGATGCTATAACATTAGCAAGTTGAAATCTTCCAATAGGTTCTTCATCTGTTGCCTTGCTCTGAACAGCATCCTCCACCAAATCTATAATATTTGACTGAGGTATAACTTTACCGTCATGCCCGAATTATTCCATTTAATACGATGAGGTACAGTTGATTTCCAATGTTTAAGCAATAAACGAGCTTTCCTCGTAATCCTTAGGTATACTTGTCAAAATTACCTCATCAGACAAAGGATTTAATGTGTCCTCATTTTCAATCTCTACACCAGTAGCAGCAGCAGCAGTATTACCATCGGATAAAAATTCTTGACGTTCTAAAGTTTTAAAATGAAGATACCTTCTTAAAATTTGTAAATACTTTTGACATTTTTCTCTTTCATCTGTAATACTTTTTGAAAAATGTATATCATGCATCTCAGCATCGAGACATGATAAATTATCGCCTTTTGTCTGCACACTCGGCTGTTCCAAACCATTACTTGATTCATCTGGCTGATGTTGTTGTGATTGTTGTTGATTTTTCATTACACGGTCATTTGCTTTCTCCAGTAAGATAATCATTTTACGTGCATGCTCCATACTTAACTTTTAGAACTACCGTATAACTTTGACACTAGTGCGCCAATTATAGGTGCAAATAACATAGGTAAAAAAGCATTATCGTCTTGAATAATCACCTGCCTCTTTTTCTTCCACTCTTTCTCATTATTATTATTAATTACCACTGCTCTTATCCAATAATTTACGCAAAATGTTTTTATGTTTCTTTAACTTTGATTTGTGAGAATTTTTAATTTTTACACCTCGTAACATATTTCACGCACACTCACATATACTTTTGATGAGTTTTTTGTCTGCTGAGTGAATTAAGGCTAAACGATGTTGTCCGTCAGCGTGACAAAGAGCATTCAGTATTGCTACACACTTTTTTGTAAAATGTTTAGGTAGACAGCCGCACTCTGTATTGTCAGCATCAGCAGCAACATCATCAGCACCACCACCACGCTATCTTCCACCTATTCTTCTTCTAACTTTTTCCTTGTTTTTCTGCTTTGATGCTTTCCCCGCCATCGTTCTCCTCAGACTAATGCTTCAGCTACACTATGTTCTACTTTTATTGAAACTTGTTTTTCGGCACATACACGTAACACAACCTATCATCGGGAAAAATACATGTTCTGAAACGAAATTCTTCGCTAGTGGACTGTTTTAAATCTAGAAAAAGATATCCATGAGCAGCTGATGTGCTGTCAAGATATGATTCTTGCAAAAATTTTGGATCTTCAGGATATACTTGACGTGCAAGATATTGAATTCGCGAACGATCTCGTGGATTTTTAAAAATAACGAGATAATTAGCGTTCAATGAAATATCAAGCTGTCCAGCTCCTTTGTGAAAAAGATTTTGTGTAATAAAAATTACGCTTAAATTTTTGTGATGACTACCCTTCGAGATCGAATATAACATTGTTCGAAGCTTCTCTCATCAAATCATCAATAATCAATAATTTTTTCCTATCATTATCTTTTGAATAGTTTGAAGGCTGAGGTAATCCCTCGTGAAATTCAACAATTTTCTTTTTGCTGTTTATACTACCTCATGGTATAAAGTCTGTTTCGTACGTAGATTGCCATTCTGCGTAATAGAGTAGTATACGATCGAAAGTTGCATTATACATAAGCGGAGATGTTTAAGAAACCGTTTGACAAAGACTGTTTTACCATATCCCGTAGGGCCACTTACAATACAAGTAAACGGGTGCTTAAAACACGTATCCATTTTAGATACGTAAATAAACTAAGTTTACGTGTGCTGAATCACAAGCTGTTATTACCGCTGTTTAAGCTGATAATCGTGTCCAACAAGCTAAATAACACCGCAAGTAAGCTGAATTATGCGTTAAAATGAGCTAAATTTCCATAAGAAGCGTTCTCTTCGATGACAGAAGCTATACTGAGGATATAAATATGTGTTAGGAATCTTTTAAATGGAAAATAAGGAAATTATATAAAAATTTATGTTTATTTTTATTTACAATAAATACATACAAAAAGTTAATTATTCTTATATCCAAAAGGTAGAGACTTACGTGACGTAAGGTAAAGTCGTTATTTCAATACAACACAACATGCTTTCAATTCTTCACGTGTTACAACTTATTATTGTTCACGTATTTTACTACATTCATCATTCATTTTTTCAGATTCGTGATCTTCGTTTGCAAAAGCATCGTTAATCAAATTTTTAATGCTATCAAAATTAATTTCTACACCGTTTGAGAAGTTTAATGAGATACCTTTTACTTTACAACATTCAATTTTATCATCTTTATTGGGTGTTGCAGCTGTGTAAGCGTAAAACTTTGGTCCTGCTGATACAAAATTATTTATATACGTATTTTCACCATCACCACAAAGTTCATCTGTCATATCACCTAGTTTAGAGCCAATAAAAGGTTTATACTCATCCGGAGCATCATCATGCGAAACAAATATACAAGAATCTGTGTCATAATAAAGAACACGATCACCTAACCTTCTCAAGTAATTATATAGTTCTAAACGTGCTTGAGCAGTGGTGTACGCCGCAATCACGACACTCGTATGCGGGGCAGGAGTGACAGCCTCATCCTTGTATTGCCAATTCAAGTACAGTATCTCATCATGAATTGCTAGTATATCATTAACATCGCTTTCCGGACAAGTAAGAAGTTTTAAAAGAGATTCACGTGATTTTACAACTTCAGTTTGTTTCAAATTACTCCGTTGTCCAAACTTACCCCAAAACGAATTTAAGCAGACATTAGCAACAGCTCGTAACCCTGAATTTTTTCCGATATTATTTTTATCCAAATTTATACCCACATCGAGTCTATACTGTTCAATATATTGTAATTTAGTTGCTTCGTCAGTACACCATCAGGGCCATCCGCTAGCCTCTTGCTTGATTTTTAAGAAAGTATTTACGTATTTGGCCAAAAGAACTCCACTACCATCAATTTGATTATACTATGTCATCTCATATTGCAAAATAATATAAATTTTCGTAATACTGTAACCGAATTCAACAGCTTTACGCAACTCATCAGCAACCCAGGTGCCCGTGAATTCACGCATTTTTGGGTCTTCGTGATTGCAGTCACACTGCTGCATTTCTTCGCAGCATGAGCGGCAAAGAGCAAAAAGAAGACGTCCGTGCATTTTAATTGGTAAGAGTGCAATGTGTAGGTCGCGCAGTGGTAAGATACTACATTTAACTAATCCTTCAATATTGTTGAGATTATTGTTATTCCCCTGCGTTAATTCGTTGCAGTCTTCACCAATTAAAATTCGCGGATGTCCTACGGGAAATCGACCTCTTTTTACACACGTACGGATAAAGAGAGCATATATCTGTATATTCAATTTTTTCGTTATTTCCGATGGCGTACTCAGTAACTTATATTCTCTATTCAGTAACAGTAACAGTATATTCTCCATTCTACCTCCAAAAAAAGCATCGCGCGGATTCAACGTTATACGACTCATAAGAGGATGCTGTGTTACATATTCGTAGATCTCGCGATTCTCTGCTTTAATCCGATTAAAAGTACATTCCCATATCTCTCGAACTTCGTAACCCAGGGCTTTTATTTTTTTTGAATTTTCCGAAAGGTATTCTCGTACGACTCATCCACAGTTATACCGTATAACATTATTTAATCTCGTCGTTTATTAAAGCAAATAGGGCAACCGTGTGTGTAACATCCTTGATATTCAAAGACATTACCTTTAGCATTATTATTTTCCGGAGGTAAATAGCTATCTACACGAAACCCTTCTAGAAGCATAAATTCACGTGCTATCCGCGTGTATGACTTCCCGACCAATCTAAGGTTCACACTGTAACAGACACTGTATTGACTCTTGCGAATGATTATCAGCGCGTCGATATCCACCTGCTAAAATGATACCGATAGTTTTTCGCGTAAAAAATTTTTTCTATACACAATGGAGCATGCAGAAGCTATGGTCGTCGCCTCTGTAAACGGACAAGTATTCCCTCACTTAATGAAAATTTTCCGAAAAGTCATGCATGCAAGTCTTAAAATTTCTACATTCATACGGCAATAATCGAGTATTTCACGTCGAAAATCAAACTCATAAGTATTTCGGTTCTCCTCATACCATACAATAAACTTTTCCCTCTCAGACGTCAACATGGCATTAGGCGCGTAGAACGATGCTTCGGGTAAAGCCCCAACATAATTTTGATTACCTAAGTATTGAATAGATGAGGAAAATATCCTTTTTTGCTAGCTGGCGGTAGAGAAAAGGTTTGTGGTAAAGCACTTAATTTCATGTGAAAATAGTTTAAGCTATCAATAAATTTTGTTCGCTTGCATTGAAGCATAATTATATTTTGTCCATTCAATATTACGTTCGGTACTATTCAGGTATTTTCAACGATTTCTCTCAATATAAATTGTGCATCAAACCCACGAGAGTTATGAGCAATACAAATTATTTGACCGAAGGTAGTTTTCTCGCGTACTGTCAAACCTATTAATTGTTTAACTGGATCATCGCGAAATATATGCTCTCTTACACCAAACGTATGGCATAGTATATTTATATTTTCATTATCCATGCAATCATAGCAAACCTGTTGTACAACACATGGATTTGGAATGTGTATTTTTATCTCTGCATGTTCACGGTAAGCAGCATCTTGACGTATCTCAAAATCATAAAAAGTAAATAAGTTTTTCTTTGTGGATTTACGATTAATCTGTGCGTTAACATTACGTCCAATGGGTTGAATATAACAGAGCTGATTTGCATCACGTTTTTCGCGACATAAGTTGCACCAATTGATTCCACACTCGTTCTTTGACTTGTAGATATTAATTCGTTTGCAACACATATTACAAACTTTTACTACATCGCATATTTTTTATTATTGAAGTGATAACTTCTTATGGGACGGAGTGAATTGGTTGGAATGCGTTACGGCGCCGTTATGTCTGGCTATCCCCACCCTGCCGTCTCTTGCCTTCTCTCTCGCATGCATACGGCGACTCAGCGGAGACATCCCCACCCTGCGGTCTCTTGCTTCCTCTCTCGCACGCATACGGCGGCTCAGCGGAGACATCCCCACTCTGCGCGCGCTTTCTTCTCTCTCTACTTGCACGTGTTCTCTCTCTTTCGCTCTCTCTCTCACTCGCTCGCGTCTACATGCCCTTTCTCTTTCGCATACTGTATATCGACAGCTGACAGGAAGATCACCGTATCTCAGCCGCGGCTTCGAGAACGCCGTATCCCGGCGGTGGCTTCGGGATCGCCGTATCTCAGCCAAGGCTTCGGAAACGCCGTATCTGAGCCGCAGCTTCGGAAACGCCGTATCTCGGACGCGATTTTTTTTCCTCAAATTTAGTAGTGGCAGCACTGCGCAAATTTTAAATATGACGTAAAAATTTTTAAAATTTGCGTCAAAAATTCTGAAAAAAAATCAGAATTACTTATTTGATTTATTATTTGACATTAACTACACTGTAAGTATAGATAATGTAGAAATTCGAGTAGAAAAACAGCAGAGGTTTTTGTTTCATTTTACGAAACACGTAAAATTTATGGAAGAATAATATTTACTTAAAATGTTTAGCGAGGTGGAAAGAAGTAAAAAATACGAGTACAACGAAGAGCTTTAATTTTTTTCTGTTGAATTAGTAAAATATTAAATTTAAATTATCTAGGGGCGCGATAGCGCCGCTTTGGCAAGAAAAAGTACGAAGTACGATTTGTCTACGGCGCGACCCTATATACTTTGAAATTGGGG
>QLSS01001392.1:0-10562 GCA_024372645.1 Trichomalopsis sarcophagae
CCCTGCTAAAAATAGTCAATATGTATCGATTGAATTATCAAAAATTCTATGCGAAATCTGAATTCCACTTATTGTAATAGAAATTTATTAAAATCGATAAGAGTCAATAAAATTTTATAAACAAAAAGACTATTGGAGTTAATAGAAATCAATCAGTTGGTATTAGCTATTGATTTTTTATATTGAGTTTTATAGACTCCTATTGATCTTGTTGATTTTAATCATGTTTTTATACAAAAAGTGGAATTAAGGTACAGCTTAGAATTAAATCGATTCTCATAGACTATTTTTAATAGGGTCTTGGAGGAAGTATTTTTCACTATAGACTTAAATATATTATTTTTTTGTAAAATTTTCTAAATTTTCATTAAAAATATTAAATTTATTAACTAATGGAAAGACTGTACATACGACATTTAAATTACCACTTAATATAACTGACAGTACTACATATAATGTGAAACTTAACACAAAAGATGGCAGACAATTGAAAGATGTACAAATTATAATATGGGATGAAATATCGATGACATCCAAATTTGTTTTTGAAGCAGTTAGTCGTCTATTGCAAGATTTATGTGATGTGACAGAAATTTTTGGAGGTAAAACCGTAGTTGTATCAGGCGATTTTAGGCAAACGTTACCTGTCGTTCGTCATGGTAGTAGTATAGAAGTTATTGAAAATTCTGTCAAACATAGTTATTTGTGGCCTTATTTTGTTCGAATGACATTAAATGAAAAATCAGAAAAAGTAGCAGAAAAAAAAGATGAAGAAATGCAAGAGGAAGAGGTTAAGACTAGTAGATATAATGAAATCCTCATCCTTCCTGATGAAGTTCCTCGTCATATTCCCCCCTTCCAGACGCTGAGTAGCCAGAAGGCGTATCAGCTGTCCAAAACATCTCTCACCAGCATACAATTCCATGAATAATAATGAGAAAATGGGGAAAACAAAAAAATAAAATAAATTAAATTGAGTGAGTTCAAAATAAAAACAAATTGAAGTATTGGAAATTAAAAAAAAAATTGTTCTTTGACTCATGCGTTAAGTATGAATTTCAAGAAAATATAAAGAAAATATGTATTGTTTTACCTCCTAAAATTGACATGGGGTAAGGGACAACAATAAAAGAAAACTCTCCAGATCTCTTTACAGATTTTATATCTATTATCTATTCAAGATAGGTTTGACGTGACGCTGTCATCGCCTACAGGGCGTAATCGCTTATTTTGGTGTGGGGAGCGCGTGTTCGTCCCGATGTGGGCACTCTCTGCCTCGCATTACACCAGCGAGACCGCACACATAACATCGGGGCATCCTCGCTCCCTCCAACTTCACGGCCCGTATTTTGGCTAACCGCATCTGCTCCAGCAGATCGGTTACCTCCCGATTGCGACGCTCCCATTGCTCCCTCAGTTTTGCTTCGGCCGTTTGGCCTCGACGAGTTGGGGATATTTGTTCGCCAGTTTTCTCTCTTCCTCGCTGTAGGTCTCGAGGAACCGATCAAGATCACCGAACGCCTCGCCCTCGGCCTTGAGGTATTCCCGCTTGAGGGCCCTCGCCTGCTCGAGGTGTGTTTCCATCCTCGCCCACTCTTCTTCAATGGTGTTGGCCTGGGGAGCAGCCTCTTCCTCGGCTGGTGGAGCAACGTCCTCAGTCGGTGTGTCGAGGCCTTGCGTCGTGCTGGGCTCCTGTGGGTCGTCGGCCTCCTGTAGTACTTCGACCTCCTGGGGAGTGTCGACTCCCTGCGGGACGTCGGTCTTCGGCAAGGGCTCCGGTCTGGGGCCGGAGGTTATGGACGGCGGTAACTTGCCCACTTGTGCTGCGAGGGCATCCCGGCCTGACGTGGTGGATTCTGCCTGTTGAGGGATTATAATACTTCTAAGTGTCCACCTACGCCGGTCCTGATCATCGCAGACTTCTGCCCACTGTAGGGCTTGGTCACCGTCGATCCGGGCCGTCCAGGCTGCCAGATTGTCGTTGCGTGCCAACATCCTAGTCGAATCCTAGCTGGGGAAACCCGGGGGAAAACCTAAGATTAATATTCCGCCTACCTTATCTGTGATATAGTAAAGAAATAGAGAAAGGAAAAATAAAAGGAAAAAGGAACACGAGCCGATTTTAGTCTTTCTTCGCGCGAGTTTGCATGCGCCGTGGCGAAACATCTGTCTGCGGAGTGGGCTTCCTTGTTGAGCCCTTCGGTCGTCCGCGTTTCGCTCTAGTAATTTCTACGGGAGGAGCTCCCACCGTCGGCGGGCTGCTAGCTTTTTTTGCGCGCGTGACTCTAACTGAACGGCGAGCGACAACTACGCGCGATTTCTTAGGTCTACCGCGCTTACGTGGCGCATCCACGTTTACAACATGGTCGTTTGATTGCGCATTTTCGCTAGTAGATTCCTTTTGAAGGTCTTCATCGGTGGGTGGTTCTTCTCGGGTCGACGATATGGATCTTCTCGAACACTTCTCCAGCACTATTTTCGAGTCTGTAGACATCCTGACCCAGATGAGTGCTGATTTTAAATGGGCCTGCATACTTCGGGGCTAACTTTGCGTCGATGCCTTTGACAGCTGATGTCAGAATGCGATTACGCTTCCAGACCAAGTCGTTGATTTTGAATTCGACTTGTCTGCGTCTCGCGTTATAGTCCTTTGTTTGCCGTTCTGTCGCACGCTGAGCTCTTTTTGCAGTGATGAGCCGTAAGTCGAAAAGTTGGCGCATCCGCTCTTCCCACTTATTCAGCGTCGTTCTTATCACCATCGCGGTTAACAACGACGCCCAGATATTTGACCTCACTGCAACAGAATTTGCTCTTCTTTCTGTTGATTGTTAGACCGGCCTCTCGAATTCTCTTGAGTACTACATCAAGCCAATGTAGATGCTATTCGAAGCTGTCAGTCGTAATTATTATATCATCTAAGTAGGAAAAAGAATGTGGCTCCAACTCCGGCCCTATGACTTTATCGGCTAGTTGTTGGAAGGTTGCTGGTCCACCGACTACCCCATACGGCATCCGAGTAAATTCAAACAGACCTAACCCAGGTACTGTGAAAGCAGTTAGATGCATGTCTTCTAGCTTTACTGGAAACTGATGGTATGCTGAGCTGAGGTCGTTGGTTGAAATATAGTGAGCATGCTGTAGCTTATTTAAAATAGCATCCATGTATGGAAGCGGGTACGCACTTGCTTTAGAGACAGCATTGAGTTTCCGATAGTTGATGCAGTATCTATAGGTACCATCAGATTTTCGCATCATGACTACTGGGCTCGACCAGTCACTATTTGATCATCGTATTATCCCTGCTTTTAACATCTTTAGCACTTGAGCGTGCATCTCCTCCTCTAATTTCCTCGATACTGGGTAGTATCGTTGTTTAATAAGCCTTGCGGTCCCTACATTTATAGCATGTTGAATTAGACTTGTGCAACCCAGTATGGTTTCCCCTTCTGGAAGCCATTTATTCAAAACTTCTTCTAAGCGAGTGCGCTGTGAAGAGGTGACATCTGCCAAACCGATGGCCGCAAGAGCATTGGCCACTCCATCCGTTAGATTGGACAGTTCTAAAGGGACTGAATCCTCGATTCCCTCAATTCTTAATCGATTCTCTCTAGGCAGGAGTATCGCATTGAACGCCCGCATAAAGTCAGTGCCTAGGATATATTTTGAGTCCAACTAACTCATTATCATGACTTTTAAATGCGGCGTTGCCCGAGGAGATCGAATGGCAACTCTACCTGACCGTAAATTGGCACTAATTGCCCATTCACGAGTTTCGCACCTGGCCCCGTATACGGAATTATTGACTGGCCACAAGCTGAAGCTACCTGTATACCAATCGGGCCAATAGCGGTGCGGGCGGCCCCTGAATCGCAAAGGGCGCGTAGTCGAAATCCGCCAATTCCCACCTGAGTCCACCAACGACTGCAGTCTATGTCGGAATGGGAATCTCCTTTCAATGACATAACTTCGTTGCTTCCTGTTTGCCCTAGAGATGGGTGTGAGGTCCCTTGAGTGTCCTCGGGAAACGTAGAGACCCCGTCTACTGTTTCCTTTGCCCTTTTCCCGCCTTGAGCGAACATTCTGGGCAGGACCTTTTATAATAGCCAGGCCAACCACAGCCATAACACTTGATCGGAGGCTTAGCTGGACCATGGCTTGTTTGGCCCGCGTTGTGGTTACTCGTGGGCTCTCTTCGCGGCTTTCTTTCGCCTGGTACTTCTTCGTTGGTAATCGAGGAGGTACTTTTTGACTGATTTTTCCGGTCATTCCGCTTGCTCCCTATGGCTTTTATCGCCAGTTGGAGCTGAGAGCCATGCGAACTCGCCTTGCCAGGAACGCTAAGTTGCGCTAGCGCTTCCTTAAAAACCGTAGCGAAGTACGTGGCCACTGCGGGTATCTCTGTCATTTCGGCGACTGCTGGAGCGCCTCATGGCGTGACCTCCTGCTTCAGTGTGTCTGCTTCTTCTTTGTAAGCCACCTGCGGCATTAGACACACTTCTGGTGGCGGTGGCGCTTTATAGTGATCTCTATCGTGGATCAACGTCTCTGCTGCTCTAGCGTGCGTAATTAGTGCATCTAAGTTAATTACCTTCGACTTTGGCACCAGCATGTTATCGTAAATCATGCTGAGCTTGACTTCTTCTCTCGGTTACACGTCTAGACGGCTTAGAATGGTCAGTACAGCAAAGATGTAGTCTCTGACCTCTTCCTTTTTTCCTTGAGTGCGAGCTTACGCTTCCGCCAATAGTTGTATTTGTATATCTTGGTTTACTCCGTAACTTCTTCTGGCTGCTTGGCAGAAGTCACTCCAGGTGACCCATGTGCGACGTAGTTGTCTACACCAGACTAGCGCTGTCCCTGTCAGTATATGCAGTAGGGCATTCAATGAATCTTCTTCGTCAAGACGCGATGACATTCTGCATTCATTGACACGTTGGATGAATTCTTCAATGCAGCTGTTCTTGTGCCCGTCGAACTTGATGTTCCATTCCCTGGCTACTTTTCCGATATCTCGGCGTGAGCTACTCCCCGGGAACGGATAAGAGTACCCGGTCATAAATGGGTTGCTAGAGTAGACTGGAGTCTGTCCTGCTTCGAGAAATGGGTTCTCATTAACCCAGGGTAAATCTCCCCCCTTCCTAGGACCCCCCTGCAGGTGTTGTTGTTGATGTTGAGCTGTTGCTTGCACATAATTGACTCTCGCCTCTGTTGCAGGTAGAAAGGCACTTGCTGTTGGATTCATTCCCGAATTACGAGTGCTGTGAGCATTCGGCTCAATATGTCTAATATTGAATGTGTCTTGAAAGTGCACCTATTTGCTCGGTTGCGTATTCGCTTGCAGTAGTGAGGCGTTGCTCACTTGGCTGGCTTCAACTAACTCTTGTACCAGGTATTCTAGGTTTCTGATTCTGCTCTTGAGCCTCTCATTTTCTGCAGCAATTTCTGCCTGCTGTTGTTGAATACCGACATTTGACGCCAGTCTGTTCTTTGCGCTGCCGCTGTTGTTGTCATCGTTGTACTAATTGTTGTTGTGGCGGTGGCATTCGTACTCCTGATCATTGCTGCCAATACGTTGCGATTGTCGCTCAGCATATTCATTGCTGTTGTTGCAGCTACTATCGCACCCATTGCTGCTGTAGGCGTTACGGTGTCACTATCTTGAGCCCTGTTGTCAGGAGGGTTATTACTCTCTAGCCATTGTCTGGGTGAGCTATGTTATAACGGTGCTCCTGTTGCCATATTCGTAAGTTCCATATCGGAACTGCGCTCGTGATATGGGCGTTGGCGCTCAAGAATTTGACTTTTCGTTGCGGAGGACAATCGCGAAAACGCTCTATTTGTCAGTAGCGCTTTATGCAATTTCGCTGCTCTTCTTGAAGTTGCTATATCTTCTGGTACAGTAGCCTCTACGAAATCTGTTGCAGTGTAGTCGCCGCACAATCGCCTAATTAATCTATCTATGTTCCGAGATTGATCGCTCTCTACACTTAGTTCTAAGTTCGTAAGAACATCTACTATGCTTTCTTCGGGCATTTCGTATGCCCATGTTGCTACTTGTCGTGCTACGTCGAAGTGGCCAGCGCTGGGATTATCCATTTTCTTCTTTGTTGTTTGTTTATGCGCCGTAGTAGTTTATATAGTGATAGCTGAATCCAACGAAATATGTATATATTTCTCAACCACGAACGAGAGAGGGAAAGAAATCTAATTGTTTGTTCGTCGAAGAAAAATTCTCACTCCCTTTATTTGTAATAAAAAAAAGAAACAATAATCAATTGTTTTTATTTGTTTTATAAGTCGTCTCTCACAAGGAAAGGTACCCAACCCGAACTCACCGATTTTGATGATTTTCATATATGTTGTAGAACATGAAAAAATAAGAGACACGTATTTTTTTTTATCGGCTAATTTTCACTTGTAAGGGGTAAAAACCTCCCCTAAACTTAACCCCCAAAAAGCGTTTTTTTTTAATATCTCGGCTTAAAATTAAAATTTTTCAATGAAACAAATTGGAGGTTATTTCTTACAAAAAGAGCAAGTATTTCATGGTGATTTGAAGAGTAAGGGTAGCATCCCCTATTTTTTAGGGGTTGAAAACATATTTTTTGGCATAATTTTATAATAAAAATGTTTAAACCGACTAAAAAAAATTGGAAAAAATGTTTAAACATCCTTAATAACAAAATTTAGTTGACGTCTTTCGGTGTTTTCATAAATATTACCCCTAAGGGGGTAAACCACCCCTAACACAAAATAACTGTAAATATGTAATGCGATACATAATATTTCGTAGAAAGTTTGTATATAGAGGTTTTCGAGGTCGCTGATTACAAATCTGTTATCAGATTTTGAAAATTCAAAGTGGCGGAACCAATATGGCGGACGGAAATATCGAAAAAAAAATTTATATAATAAAAAAGTTTTAAACGACTAAAAAAATTGGAAAAAATTTGTAAACATCTATAATAAACAAATTAAGTTTTTCGATTTTTTCATAGATACGACCCCTTAGGGGGTAAACCACCCCTAACACAAAATAACTATAAGTATACTTCAATCCATAATATTTTGTAGAAGGTTTGTATCTATGGGTTTTCGAGATCGCTCTTTGCAAATCTGATATCAGATTTTGAAAATTCAAAATGGCGGAACCAATGTGGTGGACGAAAATGTCGAAAAAAAATTTTAACTTTCATAAAAACTTGTTTACAAATGTGTGATCTTTGTAGCCTGTACATGTGAACTAAAGAGCCTTAAACCCTAAACCCCTAAAGAACAAATAGGCTAAATGGTTGTGCTTTTTAACCAAACCACCTCAAATTCCTAAATTTGTAAACAAGAAAATTCTGTGTGTGAAGCAGTTTTATAATTTCCGTAGAAATTGTTATCAGAATGTTATTGAAATTCCTTTATTGTAAATTCAACTTATAATGTATTTTTGTTTATAATATTAGAGTATAATAATAATCTACAATCTTTTCTCTTTTGCTATTGTGCATTTTTTGTATTGAGCATAAAATATATTATTTTACGATGTTTTTACAATAATGGTAGTCCTCATAAAAGTGTTTAAAGCACAATGCTTTTTTGCACCAACCACATCGTACAATTGCAATGTTTGTGCACCCTTCTATTTCACAATGTGTTGCACAAGACTTTCCAAAACAGAAATCTATAGGATTATCAAATTTATCTGGTTTTTCATTGACGTAACCGCTTTTATACCAGGAATATTTAAACAAATCTATATATCTCGGTGAAGACAGTTGGTTGTGAACCAATGATTGAAGTTTAATTATATTATTTCTCACATGTAAATTCATATCATGATCGATTAACATTACATTATCAGAAAATGTTCGGACAAAGTTTTTCCAAATACGGAATCCATAGACATCAAGTGGTTGTATTTTCCTGTGGTACCAGTTGGAATTTTTTTTATGTTAATAATTTTATTTTATGGCATTGTTTCTTCTATAACTTTGTCACAATGACCACTCCAAGAATCAAGTAATAGTATTGAGTGATGGCCTACATAGGGATAAAATATTTTTTCCAACCAGATTTTGAAGTGATCTGCAATTAAACGAATTACTAATTAACTGATCAACGATATTACAATGTAAAAATTGTTATTAGTTCCCTTACTTGTTGTTAATTTTCCAGATTTGGATGCTTCCACGTACACGTTTTCTGGTCTAAATATGTTTTGTTCTACAATAGGGCCAAACTTGCCACTTGGTTCCTTTAAAACAAGAAATAGCGGTGACAACAGTTGTCCAGTAGCTGACATTAGTGGCTGTATAGTATAACTATGCGTTGTTGCTGAAATTGACTGTACCAGACATTGCACTTGCTTTTCTCCTTCTACTGCTAATGTTCTTCCAGAATGCATTTCTAGCTGAAATCCGCTCTGATCTGTATTATACAAATTTTCGAGTCCAATCCTTGGTATACACGATTTAACGTCATCGATAAATGCTTCAGCTTTAGCCGTAAGTTCTGCACTACTTTCTAGTGTTTTTCTTGTTATGAACTTATTTATTTTCCTAGAAACTATTCGGTGTGCTTGCTTAAATTTGAGTAACCAATGTTTAGAAGCTTTGAATCTAATATCATCAAAACCAATTTCTTTTTTAACTTGTAAGGCCCATCGAATTATATCTTCATCATGGATAATTGAACCACTGTCGAGAGCTGCTTGAAAATTATCCAGGGTATACTGACAAATTTGTGCTACTTTTTCTCTATACGTGCCACCTTTATTAATTGAATGAGCCCAACGACGTAGCTGACTAATAGATGATACTTTTTTGAATCTGTGCTTCGTTTTGCTACTTCTCCAAAATTCTACAGCTCTTTTTTTGTATTCAAAATCTAGTTCTTCATTATCTGCTGTACATTGATTTGTTGGTGCTATATCCGGATCAGGAAAATGATGTTGCACTTCATCTTCAATTATTTCCGCATTATGGTCTTTATACTCTTCTTGAAAATCCAAAGAGTCATCAGTAATCATTTCTACATCGTTGAAATCATGTGTTGCATCTATTAAAATTTCTTTTATTTTTTCGGCCAACTCTGTTTCATGATAATTCGTGACACTATCTGGTATGTTTAACGTTTGAAAGTATGCTAATAATAAGTTTAGAACCTTTAACGGATTAATTTTCATTTTTCAATCTAAAATGAAAACAAGCGGTAAAATTTATACAAGCTGTGTTTTTGCATGTAAGGCACGACTGCTACATTTCTACCAGAATAAAACGAGTGAATGTAAATTGAATCAAATCATTAATTTATGCATTGGAGAAGAATTCTCGTTCCACTTTGTGATGTTCGGAAAACTCTATTTTTGGTTCACTTTATAGGCGCCGAAAATGGTAGATTTTAATAATTTTTTTTAATAATGTTTTTACTAATTATTTTTTACTTTTAAAATTTATAGAAACTTTTATTCATTTTGAAATTGAATAATGTAAATCTATATAAAATCACTAAAGACAATTTTCTACAACTGTATGATACCACTGACAAACAAAAAGACGTACTATTCGTACTTTCCGGCATCGAACTAGAATACCCACAAAACTCACTCACTGCCGAAAAAATAACACAGGCAGCTGAGGTAAACACTCGATGAAAACAATCTAAAAAAAAAAAAACATAATGATTCGCACATATTGTCAACAACTTTTATAAGTGAAAGACATTTATCTGTGGAATTATCTTTGAATGTACGATAACATTCATTAAACTAATGAATGCATATAAAATTCCCTTTCAATAACAACGTGTTCTTTAATTGCAAATGAAGTTCAAGTATTAATATTCTTTTATGTATTTTTACCAATAACAAAAATTATCATAGTAATATAATAATAATAATAAGAAGAAGAAGAATAAGCATAATTGCAATAGCAATAATAACAGTAATACTGATAATAGCAATGATAATGAAAAATAATAATAATCATTAGAATAATATTTATTATTAAATTTAGATTTTTTGATAAATTCATTAAATCGTATCAAATAGTATTATTATGGAATTCCAGACTGTAAATATTTTATTATAGATACAATAATCATTACTTCGAGAATTCATCTAAAAAACTTGGCTTACGAAATAATTGTAACAATGAAAAACTCCCAAGTTTGACAACATTAAATTTTATTACAAAACGCAAAAGAGTTTGATAAACTAATTTTATTAACCTATGTTTTTTCATTTGCAAAAAAGTATGGACTTTTTGAATTTATAAAATTATATAATTATGCAATTTATGAAATACTTTATAATTTATGAAATTACTTTTGAAATTATGCTAATTTATAAAAGCAGAAAAATAAATAATCTTTGATTGAAACATAAAACGAGACGTTATTTGTTACATACAAAATGATAGAATAAAATATCGGTAATATGTATATACTCGTGTCTATGGTAAAGCATAGGCCTTCGGCTTGTCTGGAGGTTAGGGGTTTGGAGTCGTTTGGTTAAAAAGCACAACTATTTAGCCTATTTGTTCTTTAGGGGTTTAGGGTTTAAGGCTCTTTAG
>QLSS01001393.1:0-10559 GCA_024372645.1 Trichomalopsis sarcophagae
TTGGACCTCGATGGCCCACGGCCACTTATGGCCAGCGCCAGGACTATATCATGTTTTAGAAATATTTAAAAAAAAAACAAGTACTAACAACGAAGTATTGCGAATTATTTTGCCTGTATCTCTTTTTTGACAAATTCCATGAACTACAAATACTAAGTGATCAATATCATTTGGCTTGTCTTCCATTGTGGCAGGTTCTTTATATCCTCTTACAAGTCTATAACCCTTAGCTAAAAGATGAATTGATTAGTTAAATTTCAACATAACTAATTTAAAATCACAAGTTTGAACTTCTCATAGAACGATTTTCATTGCTAATATATCTGTATTGTTATTTTTCTTGAACTTACTTGCTGCTCGATTCGTCCTCATCCGACAATCGGCATTCGGATGGCGGCTAGATCAAATCGAAAATAAGAACGTGGAACACAACATAACAGCTGTGACGGTATAATGGCGCATTCGCACGCCGACGATGAATATCTATTTTACCGCCGTCTGGTGAACTCGTGTACTGAACTCGTTGTCCACGCAACGCGCGCTCACTTTGAAAATGAAAAGTTTTTCTACTCGAATTTCTACATTATCTATACTTACAGTGTAGTTAATGTCAAATAATAAATCAAATAAGTAATTCTGATATTTTTCAGAATTTTTGACGCAAATTTTAAAAATTTTTACGTCATATTTAAAATTTGCGCAGTGCTGCCACTACAAAATTTGAGGAAAAAAAATCGCGTCCGAGATACGGCGTTTCCGAAGATGCGGCTCAGATACGGCGTTTCCGAAGCCTCGGCTGAGATACGGCGATCCCGAAGCCACCGCCGGGATACGGCGTTCTCGAAGCCGCGGCTCAGATACGGTGATCTTCCAGTCAGCCGTCGAAATTTTCTTTGCTCAGACTTGAAAGCAGCTTCTCAGAGCATTGATATTGCAGCTTCTGATACTTAATCATGAAGAAGCCTGGATATGTTGCAGCATTGTTCTTTCCTGAGAAAAGACTGTAAATTGATAGCAGAACAAATACAAGAGGAAATAACAAGAAGCAGAAGAGACACAAGTCACCTTTTCGATACCTCTTTGCAACATGTGTTTGAAGCGCATGCAGAGGTTAAAGAAATGGTACTATCGCTGTGAAATAAAACAAAATTTTTCAACTATCTCTTGACATTCTTGCTTGTGCCACAGCCGAGTATAAAATGCGAATAAGTACTGAAAAGTCATTACAGCATCAAGTGACAATCAATTAACACAATGTTGCAGTAACCTATGCATAACTATTAGTCTGAACTCATGTCTCAATTTGTAGCACTGTATTAAGAGGGTCGTGCAATTTAGAAACAGAAAATATTTTACCGTCAAAAAAAATCAATAGAAAAACAGTAATTTTCTGGGAGACAATTTTATATTAAATTTTAATGAAAGATCTTTGCTTCACACCAATGTTAGAGCTTAAATGAAACTAGTTTACAGATATGTATTACATCTTTAATAAATGATAAACATAGATATGTTTGAAAGAATAATTTGTATTAATTTGATTAAATACTACCATATTATGTAATCATAATCAATATTTGTGTATTTATAAAATCTAGTTTTACTGATTTTGAAATGTAAGTTATTAAATAATAGTTATCAAAAATATTTTTGTGCATTTTTATTCTTTATTGGTTTCTAGATTTATTTGATTACCAAATTTAGCATACACATGGGTTTTTTTAATTCAGTCATCATATTTTTGAATATGAATAAATTTGCATATGAAGTTGCTTTGTAGACCTATGCTGTAATAAGTATCTGACGTATTATCGTTGACATTATATTGAGAAAAAATGTAAGTCTCACTACTTTCCTAAATCATATTTGGCATATATGACAAGAGCTACCTTTATATTAAATTCATTCTTTGGCAACCACAAAATTCGTTTTGAAAGCTGTATACTATTATATTTGAGCCACGATCCGCTGAAATTTCTGCTATAAGCCACATAATGGCGTAATTTTTCTTTGCCTATAGGTTCTTCAAACCCAATTACACCCACTAAAATTAATGATTGTTTTTCAAGATCCAATTTTATATTTATATCATTTAAATTGAGCATATCTTGTGTGCTATCCTCTACATCAAAGCACAGTAGATAATTTGTTTCGATATTTGTTACAACTATTATTTCTACAATGCTTACAATTACTACATACAGATGAAGATGTTGCATTATTTATTTTATCAGCAGATAAATGTTTATATGATAGCTTAATGACATTAAAATGCTCATAACAATCTGTATTGCAATATGGGCAATAGAATTTTACAAAAATGTTTGGAAACATTATTTCTTTATAAAATTCACCAATATTTTTTGTCCAACTAAATTCATCCTCTGAATTACATATCTCTGTAAGGAACTTAACTCTAGCATTGTACAATGATGTTAAATTAAAATTACTAACATAACTTTGTAGTATTGATAAAAATTCTGCATGTATTCTTTGTATTGCATCTGTAGGATTATGAACGAACTCTTTAAATGTCTGAATTAACGAGTAAACTGTAGTCAATATTTCCAAAATACAATCAAAATGACTTGATGTTTTTACAATAACTGATTGTCTATTAGCTTTTCTTGGCGGGTAAAGATTAGCTTTATTTTTATTGTTTTTTATGGGTTTCTGCTGTAGTAATTCGATTTCTGGACAAGGACGAAGAAATTTTCCTCTGGAAAGTAATTGTTTATTCTCTAAGGCAGCTGTATCAATAACTGTATTTTCACATTGTGCTGCTCTACTACTAACATTGTCTTCTTGATGAATATACTCGACTATCATATTTTCATCGTAAGAACTCTGTATTGAATTTGTTTTTAAAGCATCATATGAGTCATTAATACCATTGTATTCTTTAAGTGTTTTACAAAAGGACTCTACAATCATTCTGATTGTGACGTCATTCTTTGAATTTTCCATCATTAATGAATCATTGTTATTCTCATCGCTACTGATGCTACTAAGACTATTAGAAAGCTCATCAGCATCACTATCAAAAACATCACCTTCTTCACTAAAATTTTCGTCTGGGTTTAGACCTTTCCAATTCTCTTCATAATACAAGTATGTATTTTCAAGTTTGACAATATCTTTTTTTTTAATTGGTCTCTGATTTATAGAATCTCTAGCAAATGTCATTTTTGTTTTATTGTAATCAATCCTAGTTATCAATTATTTGTCTGCTGTAGGTAATAAGTCATCGCATTCTTTCAAAAGATATTGTTTAAATTGGTGTTCATGAATTTCCAAAATAGATACATCTTTTGTATCTAGTTCTTCAGACATAATATTTGTCCACAAAGGAAATCGAATATGTTAGAATGATTTGAGTTTTGTTGTGCAAAAATGTATGTGTGTGTGTGATCGGTTAACGGTCCCCGCGTGGGTAAACACTTATGCTTACACTGTAGTTGTTGTTGTCGAAATCCAATCGAGCCGAGAGTATATAAGGCAAGTCGCGATAGTTTAATCGTTGAAGTGAAGTAAAGTCCTAGCTAAACTGGCTAGATGCCTGTAATCCAGGGAACAAGAAATAAAGTGTCGGTAGAATACATATACATAACTTATTTACCATCCTTAATAGAATACATAATTTGATAAGGTCATGACAAAGATTTTCATTGAAATATGCATTTTTTTCAATTCCTTCTTGTCGACTATGGTATATCCTCGACTCCACAAAAGTATCTGTTATAAAATTTGTTATTCGTCGACACTTGCTATAGTCGAGACTATCATCTATCTCCAGATTTAAAAAGTCCCTGTAGTAATTTTCTGTTTCTTCAATATATTTATCATTGTAATTCAAATTTATCTGTTTGTCTTTTATTTCTGTCATCAAGTAGTTAATTGAACTCTCGGTATGTTCATTTTGATAGGTACTATATGCAATAACAAAAAGTTTGTTCAAAATATTCTGTAATTCTAATAAATTACACTGAAGGCTTAATAAAATTATACTGTAAATAAAGAATTTTTTTATCGACTGTAAAGCTATATTAGAAATGCAATCCCATTGTTTTACTTTTACGACTAGTAGTCTGACATCTGTCATAATAATGCACTTTGGAAGTTCTGGCTCTTCATTGATCAAGTTCTTATAACACATTGTTAAATATTTCTCTAAGGATATATTTACATTGAAAACTGAATTAGCACTAATGATATGATTACAATAATAATCAACAGTCAATTTTTTTTGGTATCTTCAGACCACTTCTTAAGCACTCATAAAAAAATCTGTTAACTAATGAAACAGAGTTTTCTTCAGATGAAAATTCGCAAATTGAGATATGTTCATTAAGTACATTTATTCCAAATGTAAATAAAAATATATTTTCACTAACAGTTTTATCTGGAGCAATAAATGGCTGACATGGTGATCCAGCGACTCCAAAAATAAACACATTTTCTTTAAAGTTTGATACCAAGTCTAGTGCTTCAAAACTCCAATGAAAAACTATAAATGGATAAGTGCACAGCTCTCGAATGATAGGCTTGTACAAAGCATTATTTTTAATTTTTAATAACCTTTCTTCTACGTTAAAGTCTGATTTATTTACTTCACTGTGAGACCTGAGATTTGATGTGTTAGCAGAATCCTTTTTTATGTCCTGGATCACATGATTTCTATTTTGTGCCACATATGTCTGAATATTACGCACACTGATTGGTTTTTCTTTTGGATCTAATCCTTTGTTCAAATTGGCACTTATTTTTACCCACACCGGATCAGATTCTTTTTTTACTTTTCCATTTTCATAAAAAATATTATGCTTTTGAAGTTCTATTACTCTCATTTCATGAGAAATGTTTGTCTTAGGGCCACGATTACTCATTATTTCCTATTATTTGATAGCAATATGTATTTATATAAATTTCTTTTTATTGTACTCTTGCTTCATAATATTATATACTAAAGTACTGTAAAATAATAAATAACCAAATTAAATTATATATAGGTTTACGTCGAATCAAATGATGATCGTTCGTTAAAGTTATTTAACGTTTTTCTTTTGATAAATACATCTTCATAATACTTTTTGATTGAGGTTATTGACCAACTGCATTTAATGCCAGCTGATGAATTCCCAGAATACAGTTTGCTATCCATCTACTAAAACATATGAATGTGAATATCTCGATCTGCAGTAATGCCAACTTACAATATACCTATGACCTTTTGTAGTTTTGTGTCCTTGTCAGTTGTCCGGTTGTTCCCTTGTTGAAAGTTGCGTGAGACATCTGCTGGCAGAAAAAGAAAAAAACTTTTAAATAGTGAAACAATTGCAGTGATGAATGGTGTCATATAGGGAAATGCATACTTTTTGTTATCTTTATTTATGCTGTGCTATATATTTTACACAATTAGCTTTGTTATTGAAATTATATACTTATAAAAATGCCGCGTGAACCTGAGGTATCTCCTGAATATTTGAATAGAAAACTGAAAGAATGGAAACTGTTTGACAAAAAAAAAACAATTAAAAAAAAAAGAATGATCCAATTTGGGAAGAAATTCGGAAAAAACTAAAACTAAAAATGTCCTCTGCTTCTCTGTTTCTGTATGTATACAAAAATGTTCATGGATGTAGAGAAAAATTAGAGAAGCATGTTAAGATCCAAGAAAAGTCTGTAATCGTTAAAAAAGTAAAAGAAGTTGATGATGATTATGAACCTCATTCACAAATCAAATCTCAGCATATAAGTGATTGCCCAGAATTATTATTTGATGTCATAATGCCGCAGAGTCAAATTATTGCTAATTGGAATGATAAGAAACTAACTACAGGATGGCAAAATATCTTAAGGCAGGCAATATGGGATGCTCAACAGTTGCCAAGTGCCTTCAGTTTTCCCAACAACTGGATAACAAACGATACACAACTAAAAATAAGTGGCGCTTGTTCTGAGGCTCACTGTAAAAGCAAGATTTTTGCAGAAGGTCGACCAGTCGATGAAGAAAATTTTAAAATTACTATAAAATGCTTGGCAACACATGATATTATTCTAAAAAAAAAAATAAACTATCAGGTAAAAGAAGGGATGAAGCTAAGAAAGTGTTAATAACTATGTTACCATCCGAATATAGAGAGCAACATCTTGCTAATTTAAGTATTGACTATGAGCCACCTCATCTAAACACTACTGTAACACACAGAAAACTTCGAGAGGAAGCTGTTAATGAGCATCTAGGCTACAGTAAATTTAAAAATCAGTCCATGACAAACAAACAATTTATAAATTACTGTCATATACGAAAATTGACTTTAGACCCACTTAATATTTACTATTGGAGTGAAGCTCAAATAGAAGTGTGGAATTTGCTGCACAAGCAACAATTACCTTTATCATTTGATACGACAGGAAGTTTAGTTAGAAGGTTTTCATTTTATAAAGGCATGGATAAAAGTAAAGCTTTATTTTACTACGTACTTGTCGTAGGGTTTAAACAAAAAATCATTCCTTTGTTACAAGCCCTTCTGTTGAGTCATCATGTCCCTATTATTGTGGACGTTTTTCAACGATGGATTGAGTCTGGAGCAAGGATACCTAGAGAGATTACTACAGATGGTTCACCAACTCTTCAAAATGCTGTTTGTCTAGCTTTCAATAATATGACTTTTAAAAATTATAACTTACATTGTTATGAACTGTTGTTAAATAAAAAAGAAATCGAAGTGCCTAAGTGTTTTTATAGACTTGATGTTAATCATTTGATACATACTGCTAGAAAAGACTGGACTTGTTTTGCAAAGGCTGACTTAACTATAATAGATTTCTACGTACGGTGCATTGGTTATTTGACGCAAGTTGAGTCATTACAGCAATTTGAAAATGTTGTCGAATCAATTATTATAGTCAGTAATAGTGTTTCGATGGAGAAGGAATCCCTTTGTTGCCAAAAAAAGGAATCTTTACTGCAACTATTTAAAACATATGAGCAAGTTCTGAATAAATTTGCTACTGATTCTGGCCAAGAAGAATTTGCTACAATCAATGAAAATGCATCAAAAGAACCTGATCATAATACTATAGATAACAGCTTAGTTTTATACATCAATAGTCTTTTTGAAAAAGTAATTAACTTGTGTCCACAAAATACTGATCTAACCGTTCAGCCTAACTTTTACTATTGTTCAGAATTCACCAAACCTTTTAAAATTTTATGTTATACTTTCACAACCTGGACAAATGTCATGAAAAGAATTTTTATGTCACCAAATAATGTTGGAACATCATGTAGGTCTGAAACCTATAACAAAGATAGAAAACAAGCAGTACCGAGACCAATCATTATTCCAAAATTTTTACTAAAAGAAAGAACGAAAATAGCAGCAACTACTAAATTTGTGTTTACCAGAACTAAAAGTATTAAAAAGAATGAAAAGATTAGTGCTCATGATAATATGTTGGATTTAGATTTAGAAAAATTAGTTATCTCTAATGGTACTAAAACAGAAACTCTTTTCCCAGATCAGGTAGATCATGAACTACCGGCACCCACTGATGTTCAAGATGTACAATTTAATAGTACTGTAGTCTACGGTGACATTCAAACAAATGAATTATTTGATGATTTAAATTTATCACAAATACCTACTGCTAACAGTGATCAACATTTTCATAGCACACTGATTTACAATGGTATTGAAACAAAAGAATGTTATCAAGATCTCAAAAAATTACAAACGCCAGCTGTTCATGATTTAAAGCACCAAGTCACAGATACATGTTCTTCAACAAAATCTAATGAAGAGACAAGTAAATCAATTCTTGAACCGTCAGATATAAGTATTCAAAAACATGATTTAAAGGACTTATTTAAGAAACTTTTAAATGCCATTAATGAACGGAAGTTAATATTGAATGGTAGTCGAATTTCTCATAGATCATATTATATAGAAGGTTTTTATAGGAGCTTATCATTCAAAAACACGTGTCCTTTCGATAGCATATTTGAATCGATAACTAGTATATTCCTTGAAAGTAATAATTTTAGAAATATTCTTAGTACTAAACTTGAAGACGAACCAGCTGTTGAATTTTTACATGCAATATTTGCATATTGTGAAAATGAAGATGAGCGTTATGATCTAGATCAGTTCTACCATAGTAGAGCCAGTATTTTATACAGAAAATATAAAAATTTAAAAAAAAAATCTGAACAAATCTATTATAGATTGCCAAGATAACGTAATAGTTCTATTTTCAGACTTGATGAAATTAATACCAGATTTTAGTAAAAATTAATACCAAGCATCGTAGAAATTTCACAATGCCCTTGTGGATTTAAGCAAGAACATCTTATTTATACATCTGACATATCTACTTCTGACTTTTATAACATTGGCATCAAGCATTTGGAATCGATCTTGAGTCAGAATTTAATAGAAAAAAAGTGTATTGTCATTATTGTAAAAACAGAAGTACAACATTAAACTACGAGCTGTAAAATTATATTGCAATCGATTTAGAATTTCTATATGTTAAGCAAAATATCCCTCTACTACAACGTACTGTAAAAAATGCATTTATTCAAAACACAAATTTAGATGAAGTACCAAAAAAAAATTATTTTAAAAGACATACTTTTTGAATTAAAAGCAATAATTTGTTTTGAAGGAGAATATATTCAAGAAAAAAGTATTGTTCATTACAAAACATATGTCTTAGAAACTTTTCCAAATGAAAACAGTGAAGACAACAAAGAGATAAAAACTAAATGGAAACTATACGATAGTTTAGCAACTACAAGTCAAGAAATCTTGTCCCCAGCAGAAAATATTGCTTTAATATTATTCGTTCAAATGTAATACTTATATACATTTTAACCTTTCATGTGCAAAATTTTATTTCTGTATTCGGTGAAAGTTTATCAATGCAGGCAAAAATCATCTAGACAAATTTGAATATAGTACTCGATAGACTCATATAACGTTATTTAATGCACCTAAGACATCATTGCATCTTATTGTTTGTCACTCAAACCCTTGATATCTTGCAGTCATACATCAACAGTTTAGATAAATACTAACAGCTTTGAGGGACATTCTGGGCAATGCATGCTGTACACTCTTTCCACTCCTAGAAATTTACATTTTTTGTCGTTTAACTTCAATCCAAGATTTAATATGTTTGCTTGTTTTATACCTATGAATGTAATAAAGTAAGTTAAATAAACAAATAACAAATTCATCAATAATTATACCGTACCAACTTTATTTTTCTTCAAGTAAAGGTAATTTTTTTACTCAACCAAATTTTATAGTTTTATTTAATCTTATTTGTTATAAATTTACTGGCATTTATGCGTAACCATTACTCTTTTTTATGTGATAAAGAATGAATCTAATGGCTCAAAAATCCTGAAATAAGATTTTATTACAAGTTATTAATATAAATATTCTTATTTTAAGAAATACAATTAAATCTTTATCTAAAAACAATGCGACATAACAAAATTAATATTAAAAACGTTAAGCAAGTTATCTTTATAAAAAAATGACTAGTCTTCAAGCATTTGAAGACTAAGTTGTAGGTTAACAACAGACCTTATTTTGTGAAATTTAGGATACACACTGGAACTGATTATTTCTTAAAAATATTTTAATCACATATTCAGCTTAAAATGGCAACAACAACTGTAAATAGATTTTTGTTCTTAACTCAAATTTTGAAACTTGAAAAATATAATCATCTAAAAAAATATCATGTAGTATATTTTTAATTGAATGTAATTTTATATTTATAAAGTTTTATTATTTTTTTATGACAGTTATTTAATTTTATTACGTACTAAGTAAAATGTCAAGAATCGAGTGATGTATAATGCGTCAATATATTTTAATATACATACTTTAGAGCATCATACATACTTTTAGAGCATCAGAACATGGAAAACCAGCAAGCGTAAGTTGTTGCACTTCCTTCTTATTCAATTCAAAATCTATTACTCTTTTATATTCTGCTTGATTTACCTTGCTTCTAGATTCAGGAGTACTTGTTGATCCTCAGTCATTTGTAGATTCCGATTGAACAGCTTGTCCTGGAATTTGCAGAATTTGCTTGGGGTTTATGTGATTCTAGAAAAAACAACGTATATTTCACTGGTTTTGTTTACAATATACATTTTCATGTAATAATGTAGATTATTATATTATGTTCATTTTGTATATGAGTATATTTTTTGTGTAAGTTAATAAAATATTAGTCTATATCATATAATGATATTATTTCTGGTAGCAAATTATCCATATAAGTTGCATCCTCAGCTTTGTTTATTATAATTATTTAAAAAATTAAGGAATCTATTTTTAATAATCTGACATTTGGACTAAAAGATGTTATAAATTCAATTCAAACTAATTTTGAGGTTCAACGATAAGTAATATGAAAAATACTTACATTTGGCTTTGAGAATTAAAAGTTGCAAAA
The DNA here is from genome assembly GCA_024372645.1 of Trichomalopsis sarcophagae. Lineage (NCBI taxonomy): Eukaryota > Metazoa > Arthropoda > Insecta > Hymenoptera > Pteromalidae > Trichomalopsis > Trichomalopsis sarcophagae. Next base: position 10,486 of record QLSS01001393.1, read on the forward strand.
TAGAGTAACCTGTTCAAGTGAGGTCAGCAATTTAATGTTGCACATCTTCGTGGGTTGATCGTCCTCTAAAATTC
>QLSS01001394.1:0-10542 GCA_024372645.1 Trichomalopsis sarcophagae
ATTTTGTTACGGCTCTCCCGATCTTCAGACCTTTTCCTTTTTTGAGTGCTGTATAACTACTGCATGCCAGCAATCGGTGGCAGTGACGGGACTGAAAAAAAAATCAATTATTAAAAAATTTATTTAAACATATACGCACACACACACACGCACGTACACACACACAGATATCCTGTTAAAAAAATTTTGTTCTGGCCCTCCAGCTGAAAAGCGTCAACTTTCGGACCGCTACGCCAAACGGAGTTGCCACTTTCCGACGTCGTCGAGCAGAAAAAAAATAGTATACACACCTAGGTCGGTAAAAAAAGAAAGCTCACATCACATGATTATCAACCTCAAACGATAATTACATGTGATCTGAGACATTTCTTATTTTACTGGCCTAGTTATGTAATTTACTAACCAGAATACAAAAATAAAAAACAAAAAACTTACGTGTGTCGATGGCCTTCGTAGCCCATTCTAAGTGGTCAACGATCATCAACATTATATGCGCGTTGCTGATAAACTAGTTTATGCTATCACGCATCCGCGAGATGTTGATGTGGCTCCTGGTGCTTCTCCTTCGGCTGCTCCTATCGCTATCGCTGCTGCTGCTGTTGCTGTTGCTGCTGCTGCTGCTGCTGCTGCTACTGCTGCAGCTTCTGCAGCTGCTGCTGCTGCTCCGTGAACTCTTGTTGTAAACCATTTTTTCACTTTTAAATGTTGTTGATGTGAGGAAAAATGATGATGAGCTGAACTGACGAGATCCAGCATGTCGCGGGCTATTTATTTCCAAAAAGGTGGGCGAGTCCTTTTTCCACCACTTTGCAGGAAAATTTCTGGAAAATGTTACTCTCCTCACTCATATTATCTTAGCCAATAGCGAAAAATTAGAGTGATTTAATTACTCAACCCGAAAACTCGAAAAACCGCTCCCAATCGCAAAAGCAAACAATATTTACTGTACTAAGGATAAGAAATATTCTTGGTTGTAATTTTTTTTTTACCAAAACATCTTTTCCGATAATTGTTAATGGAGGAAATCTTTATCTAAAAGTTCCCATGTATTATGTCCATAACCGACGTTCGCTCATTAAGAAAATGTATACACATCGTCCCTTTCGCAGGTATACGCAATACGTAGCAGCATGCGCTTATATGTATACTATAGGCAAGCGTCCGCTTGCAGGGTTGCAGGTATACGCAGAAGAATTCGCTTATATGTATACGCATGTATCAGCTAGCAGAAATATAGAACACTTTGCTTATACGTATGTGCAACGCAGCAACACGTGCTTATGTATACACGATAGACAAGCGTCCACTTACAGGGTTGCAGATATACGTATATGCAACCGCTCGCTTGCAAGTCCACACAAACAGCCGCTTATACGTATAAGGGTCCCTCTAATTGCTTTGAGCACACATTTTTTATGGTTGTATATGTAATTATGGCCATTTGCAGAACCCTCAGCTGTACATACTATTTTTTATAGTTTTCTCAAAGCTGCTAATCTATTTTCATGTGCGTGGATAAGATTATATTTTTCCTACACAAACACTCAAGTCTCCAAGCGAGCTAGAGAGAAAGCGATCCCTACCTCTGCATATTCTAGCTCTCCCCTTCCTCGTCCCTCTCTCTCATCGGAGAAGGGAAGACTCTCTATCCTTATACACGCTATAGATTCTAGATCGCTCGAGGGAAGGGACACTCTTCCTTTAAAAAAAGAAAAAAGGCGCGCATGTGCGGCCCTGCAGCCGGGGAAGGGAGAATACATAGCGGCATACTAGATCGCTCGAGGGAAGGGAGACTCTCTATGCTTATACACATATAGGCATTCTGTCCCCTCTTCGAACTTTTCGGCCGGGGAGAAGGGAGATTTCCTATCCTTATACACAGTGTGCGTTCTAGCACACTCGAGGGAAGGGACACTCTCCCTTTTTCATCCCCTCTTCGACCTTTTTGGCATCTGAGAAGGGAGACTTCCTATCCTTATATACAGTGTGCGTTCTAGCACACTGGAACGGGGTGGGGGGTGCTAGTATGCCTGTGTGCCAGTATGCCTATAGCCTATCTACTTAACTCAGTTCGTAGCTCCAGATTCCATGGGGTATTTTACGCTGGATTTGGCGAGGCATCACGATGCTGTTCTCACGCGTCATGCTGATCGTCACGCTGATAAGAGCTCAGGTCCTCACTATAAGAGAGAAACTGGTGAAAAGCTGTGGGACGAACTACAAAAAACCAGTTGCCTGCCTTATTATATGCTTGTGTAAATAATAAATGAATAACCCACAGATCATGCCCCAAAGCATCTGAGTTTACACAATAGAACACGCGTAACGGCCACTTATCTGTAAGGTAATTACGATCGACGAGGGCGTCAATGACTCTGGGCCGTGGACGTGTCACGTGCGTACACATGTCGCGGGATTTAATTACTATAAGAAGACAAGTAGAACAGTGCAATGCGGTGACGGCCGTGGCGCAACAAGAGGACGTCTGCCTTGCAAGCCAGAGGATTTCGGTTCAAGCCCGGAGTCCATCACTTTTTCCTTGCACTCTTAACTCGTAACAGCTACAAATAATAATTTGTGCAGACATCATTTTTTTTAAAAGTTATTTGTTTGTGGATATGAAATGACGAATGCTGTATGAATTTATGCATATCACAAGATGTCATCTGCGAATTTGATCTAAATGAAAAAGATACTGTAAACAATAATGTTTACAGATGTAATTTTTTTTTTTTTGAAATTATTGTATTGTGAACATGACAAGACAAATGCTGTATGTATTAATGCGTATTACAAGATGTAATCTGCATAATTATTCCCGCAGATATTTTTTTCTTTAAGTTATGCGTTTGAGAAAATGGAATGACGAAAATCTTTAAATAATCATTTTCTTTATATATAGAGCACTCACATGAGTTTTTTTAGTAGGGAAAGATAAATTAATATCAAACAATATCAATTTCTCAAAATTAACCATATGTAATGTCCCATGTTCATAAAATGTACTGCCTGCGTATATATGTATATAGCGAGCGGCGAGCGCAGCGGCGCAAAGTAGGAGAACGGGCACAGCGTGCGCACATTATAGATAATTGTATGATTCGATTTTGTATATAGATGTGAATGTAAGTGTGAATGTATGAATGTAAAAGTAATTTAGGTCTGCGCGATCCCCGCTCTCTCCCAGGCCTATATAAGGACCTGCACGACCAGTCGGAAGGCATTAGCCGAAGCTCAATTTAAGCGCCTAGTCAAAACTCCTGAGCAACTTATGCCTGGAAGATAAACACTTAGAATATTTTTAAATATTTCTATACTTATAAAATTTCAAGATAGGCAACGATATCGCATAATAACGCGTATCCGTCCTATACTTGTAAAATTTTCAAATTCATGACAAAACTAACTTAGAAAAATTTCGTTACCGAATTCAACTTATAAGATTTTCAAACACGAGCTATCAGATAACGCAAGCGTATCTGCATATCTATATATTTTTGTAAAAATCAAAACGGAGTTACTTTTTTGATTTATGTGATATTATAGAATATATGCAATATTCATGTAATATTCTAAAACATACTTATTTGAATATATTTACTTTTTGTTATAAAGAACAAAAATCTTTTTATTTGCAAAGGAATCCTCACTACCTGGTATCCTGGACCTGAACTACTATAGTTAACAAATCATTATAAAAAATAATAAACAAAATTTATTTAGAATCTGTCGTCAAAATTACGACACAAATTAAGTAAATGTTCACTGCTTTTCTATAATAAGATTATTCGCAGGACCGAGAAAAGTCGTGAACGTTTCAAGTTGAACGTAGAATTGTAATAGTGAAGGACCGCTGAGTGGAATCTCCGGCGAAAACAAGTGAAGAACCCTTCATATGTGCAGTTGATCTTTCTACTATTGCCTATTGTACTATAAGAACAATCAGCACTTGTCACACGCGGATCTTAGAAACATACCGTGTATCAAGTACTATAGTAACTGTAAGTCTACTATTTAAGTATATAATACCAAGAATAACTATCAGATATTATAAGAACTAATCGACATCATAACCGTACCAACGAAAACATCAAAACATCTTGTAAGAAATTGTAACACCTGCCGAGTTCTGGGTTGTCTCCAATAAAAGAAACGATAACAATTGAACCATTTTCTATAATAATTATTCTTACAATCAAAAGTCATCTCTAAGACAAACCCAAAAACCTAGAGATTAAATTAGAAGGAGAAAGATAGTCTGTCAGCAACACCATAAGTCACAAAGGACTTACAAGGACATCAACGGAAAACGCGGACAGAATAGCGTCCGCGCGTAATTAAGAGCGGACTCAACATTGTCCCCGGATCCAAGCGTCCGCACGCACCGCCGAGTGTCCGCGCAGGTCCCACCGCTGCGACAGTTACGCGTCCACCTTGCTTATTCAGATATTTAGATTTTCTAATACATTAGAGTACTGCTAGTAACAATAAAGCTCTCGAGCTTATGCTAGTTCCTTTATAAATATAATTAATTGTTTGTAGTACTCGCGCAGCCCGTTCTTACATAAAGTACGGTCTTTACACATATTTTAAAATCAAATAGCTGTTTTAAACAAAATTTACAATAAATTATATATTTTAAATAATGTATTATATATTTTTATTATAATATCTAAATATTTGCAATAAAAATTTATAATTATATTGTGACAAGCGAAGGCGAATTCGTATTTGTATGTCTTTTGATTATTACCCAATGACTTTTTTCCATCCATAAAATTTTTAAAATCCGTATGCAAAATTAGATATAAAATTTGACTGAATATCTCACTTGAGATTTATCAATAAAGATTGTTAAAGAAGATTATTTTGATACAATTGCGCAAATGTTGATTCCAAACTTATGAGATCTTCACCCTTGCTTTGCTTGGCCGACAAACCTCCCACTTGTGTAGAATTAACTTTTCGTATGTGTATCGAACATTATTTTTCGATACAAGGGACGTAGAATATGCTTAAACGCACGTGCACAAAAAGGCATTTTACGCACACTGTATTGATAAATATTCTAAATAGGGACCTATTTAATAATTTAGTATTGTATCAAATGATAAATCAATTGATCTTTATGTAAGGATATAATATATGATTTAATTTTTCATACTTATATTGATCCCTAGTGGAAAAAATGCTGCACATAACAGTTTTTATCTAAATCGTTCAGACTAAAACAAAAGATAACTGAATGAAACAGAAATTTTTAGCAGAAGAATGTCGGAATAGAGGCAAAGACAAGAGTTATTTACAGGTACTATTGGTTGTTTAAAGTTTTCTTCAGTTTACTGCAGATGGTACCAGATTTTAACAGTTTTCAACAGTTACGTTAATTTGATTCTATTATGTTATTTAAAGCATGTTTAAAGAAAAAAAAATCAATAGAAATCCAAAGATAACTGTTTTGATTAGGAAAAAACTAATGAATGTAGAAGATATCAATCATAAAATGAAAAACACATTTTAAACTATAAAAAAATTGTTGTCTTCACTTATTAATAGTTGTAGTCGTTTTGTTGTATTCTTTTGCTTCCTCCTAGAGGAAGCTTTGTAATAGTAAAATTTTGAGTTTCGTCAACACTTCTAGAAAATACTTTTTGGTGTGTTAGGAGTTCAAATCACGTGTTTATAGAAAACGTCCGTATGGATGTATGTGTGTGTGTATGTGTGTGTGGATGTGCGTGTCTGTATGTATACCATAATATTTCTGAAACTACTCGGTCAAAATCTATCAAATTTGACATGCATGTATATTTTTGGATTCTGAATTCGGAAAAAATATTTATTTTTTATTTTGCTAAATATTTTCTTTATGGACAATTTTTGATTTTTGAAAAACACTATTTTGCGTTTTTTTTCAATCATCCCATCGTTACAAACAATTCAGCTAATATGCATTTAAAAGAGAATAAAATTACCTACTTTTTTTCGTTTGGTTCTCGGGATGAACCGCTTTGTTCGGCAGATAAAATGAAAAAGGTAATTTATTTTTTAAAATTCATATCTCTGAAACTAAACATCATAACCTCACGAAAAAAATCATGTCTATGGGTCACGTGTCAAACTATATCTCATTAAAATTTCAAGTGATTTGACTACTTCTTTTTTCAGTCAAAAATAGAAAACTGGAAAGAATGAGTGTTTTTTGTGCCTTGATTACGGAAGTAAAAAGGCTTTATTGCACTTGAGATTTTGGGAAAAAGTAGATATTTTATGTGTCTTGGCTAAGTTCATTGCGCAGTTTTCAAACCCCTATCGTTCTTAAAATATCAAGGTTTCGATTTTTTTTGAAAATGTTTTGATTCCTGATATCTATAAATAATGCAGTTAAATAAAACTGATTTTTCTTAAAACTCTTTCTTCCCCTTATAGGGGTGTCGTTGCACGTCGTTAAAGTCTCTCCCTATTAATTTATGACAAAATTATATATATATATATATATATATATATATATATATATATATTGTAACGGGGTATGAGTCCGAGCAACGAATTGTTATTTCAACAACGGAATCGCGCTCCCTCGATGCGGCGGAGTGGTCCTCTACGCCCGCGATATACCAACGTTGCATGCAACTATCTGAGCTGCTTTTAAGTCTTGGGTTTATACACTGCCTGGTGCGTGCACGACTGCTCAGATGCGTTATCTATTTACTTGTAAATAACACCCGCGGAGGCGGCGGTATTCGCAGGAAGGAACAAGGATTGGGCTTAACGAGCGAGGTCTATAAATGACGACAAAAATCACGTAAAATAATAAGTCTACGGTTATATTTTCAAACCGCGAAATAAACGTGATTTTACAATAAAGAAATAATGCTACGCGAGTCGCCAACAAATTTGCGACTCGCCGCGACACCAACATAAACGTACTCGATCGCGTGTATTACCGTGAAGGTCGCGCGCGCCGTATCACCCTCGCATGGATGATACCCATTCACACATACACACTCCCATGCACTGCGCGACAAACCTTCACTCCTTCGCGGTGACGTTCGTAGACTCGAACAAGCTGCAAGCCGTTCTCAGCCTGGACCGCTGGGCTATCGTTGACACCGCATCGCTTCGCGTCACTCTCTCACTCACACCAATCGCTGCACTGTCAGCACAGCACGACACTCTCGAACTTGCGTAACCTCGAGAACCTCTACCGAAGTCGCGTGCTTTCCTATCGAAGGCCGAGAGCTATCTGAGCGCGTTCCTGCACGATTAGCCCGCGCGCTCGCTCTCTCTGTCTCTCTCGCCTATTGCCGAATTCCCACGTATTTGTTGTCGCATGCGCGACTATACGCGGTTTCATCGCGGCGCGGCGGTACTCTTACCGTTACGTTTGTTGCGATGCTCAACTCGTTACAATATATATATATATATATATGGGACGTTATTTGTCAACCGGAATACCTCTATACCCAAAATTCCTTTTGATCTAAAAATATTTAAAAATATGGAAAATTTAGGATTTTTTATGTACTTTCCATTAGAGCGTGGCCTTTTTTGAGCAGCACGTCCTCTAACCTTAAAAAAAATACCACTTTACGAAATGATCAGGCTGTCAGAAATCACAGGGGCTCAGAAAAATTCCAGGCAACGACTATTTTCATGTATTTTTTGCTGCTGAACACGAATCCGGCGGTATATTTTACCGATACCTCAAGCGTTCGCCCCTAACCTCAAAAAACATCCCCAAAATTACAGTTTCGCGCATTTGAGAGCTTTGTCCTGTGATGGACGTGAGGAAAATTATTGACAGACAGTATTTTTGTGTATTTTTAGATGTTGAACACGAAGATTTGCAATATTACAAGCGGACCAAATTTTCTAAAATCAAACCATTTTTTTATAGTTTGGTGTATTTTTGATATATACATTAGCAGTAATATAAAATCATTTAAAAGAATAGAAATAGGCCTGCCCTTATTGAAAAATAATTTTTTAAACACTCTGCGTTTTACAGGGAGACTGTCTTTGATACTGTCTTCATGTTTATGAAGCCCGCGTTACTTTTTTTTGGAGGAGACGTCCTGGGCTCGAGCATACCCGAAAGCGAGCGAGAACTGTCAACCGTAAGTGTCAGCTCTCTGATTCTCTCTCTCTCTCTCTCTCTCTCTCTCTCTCTCTCTCTCTCTCTCTCTCTCTCTCTCTCTCTTTCTCTCTCTCACTAGCTCTCTCCCGATCTCTAGCTACGTTGTTCCCTTACGTCTCGCACACCCGCGCGTGTGCTCGTGTATTTTATTTCGAGTGCATACAATATATTCTCTTCTTTCTAAACCTAACGTCTGAGTTCGGAGTTATTTCTGCGGACCCGCTTCCCGTCTCCTCTAAACTACGTTCCCCGCCGCCTCCGCGGGCACGCGTATCGCTTCACGATACTCGTGCATGTTAACTGCAGCTAGCCATATTTGACCTTGGCCGGTCCACTGCGAGCCTCGAGCACATCCCGAGGAAACGAGACCTTGTCTCGATTATTTCGAGATGATTCCCGCGACAGCGATTGCATTGCATGCAGCTAACGTCTGCGCTATTGCCGCCGAAAGCTTCACTTCGTTATATAACATATAGTAAGAATTATAAATACCGATAAATCTAAATTATTATATGTAAATACTTTTTTAAATTTATTAGAACTTATTAGCTTTTTACTTACTTATTAGATCTTACTAGAGTTTATTATCTCTTATTAGTATATTATGTGACTTTTATCTTTTATCTATGTGTGTTTTTAAAAACATTAAAAACAAGTGAATAGTTCAAATGTATTTTTTTTCAACACAAAACACTGCTGTAAGTTATATTTATTATTGCCAAGTTTTAATAAAAAAATAAAAATTTCTTATCGCTGTATTTTATATTACAGCACGATAAATAATATTTTTAAATAATTAATACACGCTGTATGTAGACATCATACATAATTAAAGAGCTTAGATTAAATAATTTTTGTTATAAAATAGTAACATATACAATCTCTATTGATGAGAGATTTTTTGAACCTTACCTGTTTTTAAAGCTTTCTGCTAATATGATCAATATGCAATAAGAACTAAAAGTATATACACAATCAAAACATTTATTTGCAAAAATAGTCTTCAAAACTTATTTATTTTCTTAAGGTCTAATTAAAAAATATTTATTGACAATAGTTTATTCTCATAAAAACTGACTAAAAAATATTTGTATACATACGCGGGTATTTTGATTTAGATGGTACGGGAAAGTATTTATATCACGTTGTAATAATTAATAAATTTGTGTTTGAAATTCAGACTAAGAAAAAAAGTATATGAAGTCGAGAGAATCTATAAGTTATTATTACATAATAAAGAAAATTCTTAGTTACTCTCAAAGATTTTAAGTGATTTTCATATATTTTTAATTTTCTTTGAAAATTTCAAAGGTTTTTCAATAATTCTTTTTTTTTCTCCGATAACTTTTTACAAATAATACAATTTTATTAATATTACTGTAATACAAAATAATAAGGAGAGATAATAAAGTAATACGTATTTTATGGAATATGGATTGTTTCTTTATGAATCAATTACTAATTCTCTTTTACCCTCGAATAAAAAAGAATGTAATTTGTAATATGTGTGTGACATACGTATTTTGTAATAACTTGACAATGTCTTTCTGCATTTAGATATTCTAATGCATCCAAAATATTATTAATAACGGATCACTGCTAAATATTGTAAAAAAATGGTAATAAAAACAAAAAAATAAACGAAAAAAATTTCTATTCTTTTAAATGATTATATATTATTGTTAATGTATATGTCAAAAATACACCAAACGATAAAAAAATGGTTTGATTTTAGAAAATTTGGTCCGCTAGTAATATTGCAAATCTTCGTGTTCAACATCTCAAAATACATAAAAATAGTCTCTGTCAATAATTTTTCTCACGTCCATCACAGGACAAAGCTCTCAACTGCGCGAAACTGCAATTATGGGGGTGTTTTTTGAGGTTAGGGACAAACACTTGAGGTATCGGTAAAAAATACCGCCAGATTCGTGTTCAGCAGCAAAAAATACATAAAAATACTGTCTGTCAATAATTGTCCTCGCGTCCATCACAGGACAAAGCTCTCAAATGCGCGAAACTGCAATTTTGGGTGTGTTTTTTGAGGTTAGGGGCGAACGCTTGAGGTATCGGTAAAAAATACCGCCGGATTCGTGTTCAGCAGCAAAAAATACATGAAAATAGTCGTTGCATGGCATTTTTCTGAGCCCCTGTGATTTCTGATAGCCTGATCATTTCGTAAAGTGGCATTTTTTTAAGGTTAGGGGACGTGCTGCTCTGTCTGTAAACGAAATATCAAAAAAGGCCACATTCTAATGGAAAGTACATAAAAAATCCTAAATTTTCCATATTTTTAAATATTTTTAGATCAAAAGGAATTTTGGGTATAGAGGTATTCCGGTTGACAAATAACGTCCCATATATATATATATATATATTGTAACGAGTTGAGCATCGCAACAAAC
>QLSS01001395.1:0-10529 GCA_024372645.1 Trichomalopsis sarcophagae
AGAGAGAGAGAGAGAGAGAGAGAGAGAGAGAGAGAGAGAGAGAGAGAAAGGAAGTGCACTCTGATGAGATTTCGGCGAGACGTTATTGTTGCTCGCGCTCACTCTCCTGACGATGCCGCAGAGCGCAGCGTTGATTAAGCCGAGGGTCGTGTCAAGGAGGCTCGCCCTTTGTCCTCGATAATTCAAATTCCCGGTCGCACGCACTATTTTCTCGAATTTCGCGCATCCAGCGGCGTTGCTCCGCATAATCCTCCGGCATAGCCAGTAGCATCACGTTTTACGCAAATATACGCGGCGGCGGGCCTCCACTGCTATGCGCGCAGATAGCGAACTCTATAGCTGCGTCGGGACAAGAGTTACTGCGACAAACCCCATCCCGCCGACGCAAATGCCTCCCGCGCGCACACACACACACACACATACGTAGACTACTATATACGTATATGTATATAGAGGGAGAGAAATGGGCCAGCGCGAGAGTAGGTATACGCGCCAGCAGCCATCAGACGCTGCTAAGCCCTCAGCCTCGTGTCCGCCCTTCCGCGCGTGTGTGTACGTATGCGCGAGCCCCGTCGTCGTGGTCGTCGCGCGCGCGTGCATGATGTGTGAGCGCAGCAGCAGCAACAGCAGGGATTTATGAGCGGTTTCGGGCAATCGCGAATAGAGATTAGGCCGGTTTTATTGCTGTCTTTACGTAAATGCCTAAGAGGCCCGGGCCTAGGGCCCCCGGTATTGACTAAACTCACTAGCCCACGTACCGCGAGTTCCAATACTTCGGTACATTGGAGAAAGGGCGATTCGAGGCGAAGAGTAATTCTAAAACCAAGACCCCCAAACTCACCTACCCTACGCGCCACGAGTTTCGATACTTCGGCACATCGGAGAAAGGCAAGCCGAGGCGAAGAATATATCTAAAACCATTGAACCCACTTACCCCACACCTGTCGCGAGTTTATCCTTCTTAAAATTGAGAACAGAGAAAAGTGAAGCCGACTAAAACGAGTTTTGATTGGTGGCCTGAAAAAAGGCGCAAAATTTTTAATTTTAGATTTTTTATGGGATTTTAGAGTTTTGTTTAGAAAAAAAATAAATTACGTTATTGTGTTCTTAATTATTATTACTATTGTGTTAAAAAGCATAAATGAAAATAAATATCATTAACTTTTGCTGTTAATTGTAGTTAATTGTAATTCGGTCTAGATTTTCAGTTTGAGGTTATAACCTCAAAATAAAAACAGCATAATTTACTTTTGTAGTTTTTGTGAGAAGCACTTTCTACTATAACACATAAATAAATAAATATATATTATATGTGTGTGCCTAATATAAAACCATTGTTAGTTTAGAATATATAAATGTTTTATTCTCAAAGAATATGGAAATACTATCAAGCGCTTTAATAGGAATTTGCAAAAATTTAACAAAATTAAGTAGCTGTTATATTTGTTTTGGTGCATGCGTGTATATTATTTGAGGAGACAACTGCTTTTACAAAACTGCTTTACAAAAAAATCTTATTACGTACCCTTAAGATTATTTAGAATGATGACTTTGAATCAGTTACTATATACAAACTAAAAATTTTGGCTTTTGTTGGAAAATGGTCTAAAATATAATTTCAACTAATTAAAGTGGTAAAAGTGCAAGTCAAATTACAACTTATTTTTTAGTTCTTAACATTTCAAAATACTCTGCAACTAATTAAAAAAAAGAAATGCGATGAAAATGAAAAGTACGCGCACCAAAGATTTTACATGATTTCTGTTTTTGAGTAGCTTCACTATATGGATCAGAACTATATGATATATATTTTTGGAAATATTGAAAACTGAAAAATAAGTTGAAATTGGACTTAATCATTTGTCACTTGAATTAGCTGAAATCATATTTTTGACCATTTGCCGACAAAAACCAAAATTTTCAATTTTTATTTAAGCTCATTTGTAAATTATTCTGAATGATCTGATGGGTTTGTGATGAGTTTTTTTTAAGACAATAATTAAAATCACTTCTGATCAGTCCAAACTTATTTTTACAAAGAAATAACATCATAAGGTATCAATTTATAGTTTTAAAGCAATTTGTGTCAAATAATGTACATGCATTAAACCAAAACAAAATTGTTCTTATAAAATACAAATGTACTGTTATATTTGGTTTGATGTATGCACCTGTATTATTTGAGAACAATAACTGATTGTATATAACAGCTATATGAAAAAATCTTACTTTGCACCCATAAGATCATTCGAAATGATTTAGAATCCGTTACAATAAAAATTGAAAATTTTGGCTTTGTTCGGCAATTGGTAAAAAATATGATCTCAGCAATTTCAAGTAATAAGAGGATAACTCCAATTTTAATTTATTTTTAAGTGTTTAGCATTTCCAAAAACACATTATATCATATAGTTCTGATCCATAGTCTATAAGCTATTGAAAAAATGAAATTTTGTGAGACTAAAAAGTACGCGTATCAAAGATTTTACATGATTTCATTTTTTCAATAGCTTATTGACTATATGGATCAGAAATATCTGATATAATACTTTTTTGGAAATGTTAAAAGCTGAAATTGGACTTATCATTTTATTACTCGAATTAGCTGAAATCATTCTAAATAATCTTATGGGTGTATAGTAAGTTTTTTGCTTCCTTTCTTACTGAAAATATCGTTTTCCTACTGAACACGATAATTGGAGTAAAAAGGCATGAATCAAGTTAAAATTTTAGATTCATTTAGTATTTTATATGGTATCTTGATCACGTTCTTTGGGCTGAGGTTCAATAGGTCAATTAGATTTTAAGTTATTTAAGATTTAATTTCTTTCGAAAATTTTTTTTAATTTATTATAATTTGGTAACTAAACAGGGAAACACTGTTTAAAAACTATCATGATAATAGAAAGTAATAAGAACTATTTACCCTATAAATTTTAAGTAATTCATGTGTCAGATACCGAGACAAAAATAGTGGAAAAAATGTTTTTCTATGGGACATGCGTTAACTGCAGTAAAAAAGAGTGAGACATGTTGAAAATTTAAAATCATGTATAATTTGCGATAGCTTTGTTATTAAATTTTCGGTAGCTTGATTGTCGGAGGTAGTAATATTCGGCGTTAAATTATTTTTCCGTTAGCTGTTCGGTAAGGTAACAAGATAGCGGTCCGTGGCGTCTTTGAGTTTTGGTTACTGTCTCACGTCTACATAAAGCAATGATCGTTAGTGAATCGCCGTATTTAATTTTCGGTAGCTGTGGGTTAAGTAGGCAATTTAGTCGATAGTATTTTAAGGTACGGCTTGGTTATGTAATTTCTCGGTAGCTTGCGGTAGTTGTATATTACGAGAACGAGTTAAAGTGTGTCCAATTATATTCTCCCTTTTTTGCTGTATTTCTGATTATTAGTGTTCAATAAGGGTTTTCGTTGAGGTCGCGATTATTCTTAAAGGGAGAAAGGAAGAGTATTAAGCTCTCGATAGTTCGCATACAACACTATTGGCATCGAATGATTGAAAAAGAAAGGAAAAAACCTTCACGCCCCCCGGGGAAAATTATTAACACCAAAAAAAATGTTATATTTGGTTCACACGCATGAGTGTGAAAGGTACTTACGGGAAGCCTTCTAGGTATCACCAGCCTCCTCAATTTCCGCTTACCTTGATGTCGAGTCGTCGATATTACACTCAGTTTATATATTTCTATACAACACTAGGTCGCAAGGTGGTTGATTCACTTAAATTCTAACGGTGCTCTTTCGTCCGAACGCTCGCGCTGATTCTAGTTTGCAATTACGTGCTGTGCCTGCGGAGTGGTTACGTCGAAAAAGCTTCGAAGTTGACTAGTCGGGATCTGAGATCGAAGTGAGCGCTTAGCTGTTGGCGTCAGCGCGCGAGAGCGCCTCTATTGCCGTGTGGCGCGCTTGAGCGTCCTTGTCGTCGACCTTGTCGGTTGGCTTGCCTCTGTTGATGTGTCGGGCGAGTCTTGTTTTGTTGCCGTTCCCGATTGTTTATTCGATACCACTTGGTTAATATACCGCACGTCTACGCACAAGCGATAGCTGTTATTATTCGCGAGGGTTGGTTGTATGTTCAACGGCTTGACCATATTTGTGATTTTTGTGAAAGCCGTGAGCTTTAGAGGTTGCGAGTGCGAGCTCTGTAACTGTTGCTAACTGGATCGCAAGTGAGAGCTATTGTCTTCTTGTCAGGAGTATCGTTTCGCTAGTGTCCACAAGTTTCGGTATACGATAGCTGCGCGGTGATTTGCCCTTGTTATTATATATGTCGCTTCGTCCGCTCGGTCCGTTTGTTTTCAGTATACGGTAGCTGCGCGGCGATTTGCCCTTGTTATTGTACGTGTCGTTTCGTCCGCTCAGTCCGTCTGTTTATAAGTGTGTCGAGTCGGTATAATTTGCTTGTAAGTTCTTATGAAATATATAAGTTTAAACGCATAACTTAAATCTACTTCTTACTTATCTAGCTACTACTACCTAATTTGAATTGGCATTTACGTCATCTCTGAATTAATTGACATACTCACTCGGAGTTCACAATTCTACTTGATACTCTATTTCGTACATTCGAAAACATGCCATGTACGACCATATCAGCCCGCAGCAGCTCGTACGAGAATTATTTCACGAGCAAGTTGGGCGCCAGTTGAAACGCTGGGGTTTGCTCGGTAGCCCAGCGCTCCCTAAATCTAGTCTCGCGCGCCGTCACACCCCAATGCATACACGGCGGCGGGCCGCCTCGGCCCATGGCGCCAGGCATAAAGATGCCGAGGATCCCGCGATCCCCTTTCCGTGTGAGCGCCACCGTGTGTCGGGGCAAGGCGGCGCGGGAGTTGGGCTCGGCTAGCTCAAGGAGCGGGTAGAGTATCGATCAGGGTCGTGGGTTATAAAACTCATTAAAGCTTGCTGCGGGTATGATATGTCGTCTTTATTTCTCATTTATTCTTTTAACAACCAACGGCAACCCGCCGAGAATCTACGGCCTCTACAATCCAGAGGCACTACGCTGACTTAATTAATTATTATGCGGTGAGCCACACCGCCGGTCGAGGTCATCGTGAGGGGGAGCGAACCTACACACGCGGCCCCGCAACAAATTTTAGAAAGTCTTATCTCATTCCGGGGAGATCACTCGCGCCCACCGAACAATCAACGCCGACGCCACGCTCGTCAGCGCGCCGCCCGCCGACTTGCCGGTATTATATTGATACCTAAAAGAATAGTTGAATGTTTTAAATTATTAGTAGAGTATAATATGATTATGATGCATAATAAGATACATATCTATCTATTACCATCTAATAATGGTACATCTACCAAACTTTCTTGTACGTCTATAATCCTCTTGTGTTCTAACATTTCACTTGGACGTTTGCCAATAACATTTGGTTTATTGTTACTTATGTTACTTTCTGCCTCGTTAAAAGTATCTGAAAACAATGATTTGTAGTGATATAAGAATCAACGTAAAAACTTTTAAGTAAATCATACTCACCAGCTTGGTAAATAATTAAGCATTGGAACAGTGGCCAACTATCAGGGGGTGTCGAAGGACTATCTGTCAAGAATTGTTTAAGCGTAGCTGTATCATCTTGACTGTTGAAGGGTGGTTGCAACATTCTTACAAAAAACTCATCCGTATCAAGATTTGCTATAATATACTGCGCTGGTATTGTAATTCTGAATGAATTTGTTATACCTGATTGTTTTTTTGGTATTTCGACAACAAGGAAATCTTTTAAAACAATTTGCGTGTCCTCATCCATCTGAAACAAAAATGTTTAATTATTGAACTTGTAAGTATAAAAACACCAGCAGTATTAATAGGTTATAATAGTCAAATTAATAAAAAATTTAGTTCAAATGTTCAAACTTTTTACAATAAACTGTGTATTACCTTCATTGATGATAATCTTTGTAGACAATGTTAAAATAATATATTTTACAGCTTTTTTGTGCAATACACCTCTTCTTTCGTCTAGTGCTGGTCACGCAATAACTTATCTGGAAATACTGCTCTTTGAGAAAATAAGATTTTTCATAGAAAAGTTAATTTCAAACATTGGCTCAAGTTCTGTGCAGGGCTTATAAACGAAAATGTTGCGCGCGCATGTAGATTGATGTTACGGCACACATCAGGCCTTTATTTTGTAGCCATACAATTCTTTTTTATTAGTATTCTATGCTTCAAATGTTGATCATTGATATTTTTTTAACGCCATTGTCACTTTTAATAAATAAAATAATAAAAAATGATTTGTCACTGTATTTATAAGCTTGATAAGTAACTCTAACGATTTTCCTAACCTCTAAACGAGTTTGTACTATATGTATTAAAATACAATCTGAGTACATTTTTAATTTTTTTTTTATATAATTCTTAATGTTCAATCTGTATGTAACATAGGAATAACATACGATTCACCCTCATCTTCAGCTAGGTCCTTGATAGTTAATAACAGTATTAACTTTCTCAGAATTATTATTGATCCTAACTTTGTACATATGCAATACTGAAGAATTAGACGGATAGTTCAGAGCAGCATCGATGATACTTATTTTGTTGCCACTGATATATATTTTATTGATGTCATTAGTATCAGTTTCACTGTAAATATTAGTAATTTGCACTATAATCCCTTCTTTCAAAAAAACAATGTTTGTTAAGCTTTGTTACTCAACTGATACTTTTTACACATCAGTCTCTTAATTTGCAGTTTGTTATATTCTTGATTTTTTTTTACTGGCACGTTGCAGAACAGTACAAACTTGCGATGCACTTTTTATTTCGTTATTAAATAAATTATCTTCCTGTAACCTACGACACAGTTGTGTCAACGGTTTTTTGCCACTGCGTAGATATTTTTTGATTTTTCCTAATCTGTTTTCGAATGAAAAGGCTGATATGCCTGTTAGAGAGCAATTAAAATATTTAGTGTCATCAGCCAGATGGATTAAACTATGTACATTTAAAATTTGAGCATCTTCTTTATACATTTGTGGATCTTTTGATAGTGAAGCAAATTTTTTTAAATACGCCTCTGCATGGTTGACATACTTATCATATAAGTTGCTACCATTTCAAATACGACAAGCTATGCCCAACAATAAAAAATGTTTATACAGCTGATCCGGAAGAATATCTTTTACTACAAATGCACCACAATATAAAAGAAAAAAGCGATATTCTGTGGCTTTCCATTTACTGATTTCCCCAAGTGATCGGGTGCTTCTCTGAAATTCAGCTGGCACTTGCTTAGAGAGATGCATCATTCTTTGAGAAATGCGTATAATATCCTGTCTATTGAGAATTTTAGCACTAGTTTTTGTCCAATATTCAACTAGCAATCTCTTCATCACTCCTAGACAAGCTAGATGCATAAAATATAGTGGAAACTGTTATATAAAATCAATAGGTGGTTCTATTTTTGCTAATGGTGACATACCATGATGATGCTCAATGTTGTCTCTATTTCTGAAAGAAATGTCGCTTCGAAGCTGACAGTCCTCTACAGGAAAAAATAGTCTGATTATTTATTCTCTTTCCAGCAACTATGCAGCGCTCGCATGCATAGTAACCTGTGTGGCCTTTGATACACTTTATAAAGGCTCGTGCAGGCCTATCACATATGAAGCATATAACGTTGATTTTAAATTGTTTATCACTATCTATATTAATACCATTCTTCAACAGATCATTCAACTCTTCTATAAATTGATTTAAATAACGTTCTACACTTTTTGGTTTTCCAATTCTAGAATGTACAGCAACTTCAAATGGTTCATAGTAATTTACTTTTGTGTATGGTTTGCAAAGTATAGGCCAAAATTCTATAAAACTCGAACTAAATATAGGTAAACCATCAACATGAAATTGAAGATCTACAATTCCATTTGTGTGCAAATTAGGATTAAGAATTCGTTTCAATGGCTTACCAATACCAAAATAAACAAACTCCGAGTTATCGCCAAGTATACCTGGATTGAACTTTTCAATTTTATAATTAAGTGGTACATTTCTCTTCAATAGAGTTTTTGACGACAATGGAAGATCTGAGTGATAAGGCTGCAATATTTGCAGCTCATTCAAATGCACATAAGAAATTAGATTTTTTTTAGACCACTTTCTTAAGTCTGTTGCTAAATCTGATTCATTTGTAGCTCCACACTTGTCATTAGATTCACTAACACTTTCACTGTCACTGCTATCAAGTTCACTCAAATCAGAATCATCAGAAGAAAATCGATCACTGATGTTTCAGGATTTACACTCTTTAGCAAAGCTATTTATAATCCGGTTGATTCTCGATGCTGGTTGTTGAAATCTTCAACGTTTTCTAATGAATTGGGAGACAATTCAAGTGGTAGCTGCTTAGTCGATTCAACATCCATGGATGAAACAGAAGTATAATCATTTTTATCACTACACATTTTTTCAGAAAAATTTTTCACTGCATTTTCACTTTTTAGTTTTTTCTGTTTGTGATAATAGGGCCGGGTCCGGGCTGCCTTAGGTTCCATTGATATTAATAAATACATTTTTCAAACATCATTAAAACCTATACGTGTGCCCTATTTTTCGAAGCAGCATCTGGCTTCGAGATTTACAAACAGTAAACTTTGATATGTTTCATATACACTCTAAAGTCTAAAGAGTAAAAACAGGCGCTAGGAAGAATAAATGTTTCTTTTCCAAAGAATAAATCATTACTTTTATTCTTTGTAAAGAATAAACTTCGCATTTTATTCTTTTGTAAAGAATGAATCTAGCAATTTATTCTTTCAGAAAGAATAAATTTGTACTCCGTCATGTTAAAACAATAAATCGCACGATTTATTCTTTTGCAAAGAATAAAACGTACGATTTATTCTTTTCCAAAAAAAGAAATTTCAGTCTGCATTTTCAAAAGAATAAATGTCACAGTTTATTCTTTTGAAAAGAATAAAACGCACGATTTATTCTTTTCAAAAAAATGAAATTTCGGTCCGCTATTTTAAAAGAATAAATCGTGCGATTTATTCTTTTGTAAAAAATAAAATTTTCTTCGTCATTTCGAAAGAATAAAAGGCACAATTTATTCATTTGTAAAGAATAAATCTAAAAATGTAGTCTTTTGTAAGAAATAAATCTTAAAATTTAATATTTTGTGAATAATAAAATTTTGATCGCTATTTTAAAAGAATATTATTCTTTTATTAATAATTTGAATGTCCTGATGTGATTAAAAAAAAATGTATTATATTAGTTTTATTATTTGTAGGTTTTAGTACCCTTTGCTGATATTTGCCTTTGCTACAATAAATCATTGAATATAACACGATGGCGTTTGTATAACAGCTCCGACATCTTGATATTTGTATGTCGCAGTTACATACTTTACCTTAAAATATATCGCTTTATTTGTTGTTTGTAACAATGAAATAATAAAAAATACGCAATAAATAATTTTGCATTTCAAAACGCGGTCATAAAGTGAAAACTAGTTAATAAAATAAAAAATAACTTATTTTTCTGAATTTAGGATCCCATAATCAATATACAAGTCCAATTTTTACAACCAAAAAGCACATGAAGAATAAACCTCGGCATTTATTCTTTTAAAATTGCAGAGAAACATTTTATTATTCACAAAAGATTAAATTTTGAGATTTATTCTTTACAAAAGAATAAAATTTGAGATTTTTTCTTTACAAAAGAATAAATTGTGCCTTTTATTCTTTCGAAATGACGAAGAAAATTTTATTTTTTACAAAAGAATAAATCTCACGATTTTAAATTTATTAAAATTTATTCTTTCTGAAAGAATAAATTGCGAGATTTGTTCTTTACAAAAGAATTAAATGCGAAGTTTATTCTTTATAAAGATTAAACTTTACGTTTTATCCTTTACAAAAGAATAAATTGCACCTTTTATTCTTTACAAAAGAATAAATTGTACCTTTTATTCTTTACAAAGAATTTTATTTATTTATTTATTTATTCTTATTATTTATTCTTTACAAAGAATAAAAGTAATGATTTATTATTTTCCAAAGAATTTAGACTTTAGAGTGTAGAAAGCAAAAATTAATTACAAAGTTTTTAGGAAATATAGCACCCTGATCCGGCCCGCGGATGTTGTCGCATTATATTTTCGAAAATCGTAACAGTCATTGCCTTATCAGGACCGTAAGTTGTTCTGGTCCGGCCCAGATGTCGCCGTAATTTTTTTTTTGTACTTGAGCATAGCCGTTTTGAGCATAACTTCTTTGAAAATTTAAATTTATATTTTTAATGTGTTTCGTATAAAACTTCCTATAATACAAAAAATTGCCGCGAGGCAAACTTCACATGTAATATATATGCGTAAATGTAAAACGTGCAATTTACATGAATATAAAGTTTCCAAAGTTTCACACAACGAAAATTTGTTTTGTTATACGCCGACTTAAATGATATTATTTTATGATATAGTTGTATGATAAAAGCAACAGCGCCATCGTATTCTACGTGAAAAAATACATCGAAAACATGT
>QLSS01001396.1:0-10519 GCA_024372645.1 Trichomalopsis sarcophagae
AAATTCTTATTACGTTCGCAAAAATGCTGTCGAAACGTGTAAATGTGTCAATGAGCGCTGACACAGCCAAAATGTACACTCAGCGTTCCGTGACGTAACAAGCGAGCGCCACTTTTTATGTGTACAATTTCGATACTTTTAAGATATAATGTTTATAAATCTCCATAAACATATTGTGCCATACTAAGCTTTTAAAAGGTTTTGTGCGCACTTTAGCAGTCAGTTCAAAATTAGAGCTCCGTACCGCACGCCAGTCCGACAATTGGTACAAGTACAAACTAAAAATTAAAGAGTCTAATACATAATCATAACGACAAGTATAAATACGATTATAAGAATAAAGAAATAAACAGTTTCCGTTATTTAAAGCAAAGCAGTAACATTATTTCATTTATAAATCCACCTGACTAAAGCACAACAAGGTAAGGTTTAAATATTTATTAACTAACACAGTGAGAGTGTTAGGCGCGTACTAACTAGTTTTGAATATTAGAGCCTTGCCACTACACCATTCAGTAGGTTTTGATTATTATAAATCATTTAGTAGTCAGGACGTAACATACAATTATATTACCAAAGCAATTACCTTTATTTTTAGCTTGGTTTTTAATTGTTAATAAGTTACTATTGGCAAAAACTTTTTTAGAAAAATATAAGATTTTTTTCGAATACTTTGTCGATAATGCAGAAAATGAAGTTTACAACATATAGATGAAATTTCAGATGGAGAAAATTATTAATGTTCAGATTTTGGATTACTAGAACCTGTTTTTTAACTAAATAAAACAAACGATGAATTAAAATCTACTATAGATGATTATAAAAAAACTCTCACTGAATTATATGAAAAACTTAATAATGATAAAAAATATGTTTTTGATTGAATAATTAAATTTTTTGATAATGAAATAATAATATTTATCGATGGACCTGGTGGTACAGGGAAAACATTCGTATATAATACTTTAATTTATTATTATTGACTAAAAAAACGAATTTTGTCAATGGCTTGTTAGACAGATATTGATTCTATTTTATTACCTTGAGGAATGACAAACCATAAAACTTTTAAAATACCTTTAAATTAAGAAGATATAAAAACAGCAAATTTAAAACACCCATCCGATAAGAAAAAAAAAAGCGAATCTGAAATTATTATTTGGGATGAAGCTTTCATGATTCCTAAAAAGGCGTTAGAAATTGTTGTTTATACTATACATGATTGTTGCATATTAGAAAACGTTCCTTTTACTGGAAAATTAGTTCCAGGTGACGATTTTAGACAAACATTTCCTGTTATAAAATATGGCAATAACTCTAATGTTATAAATGAATATATTAAAAATTAAGATTTATGGATAAATTTCAAGGTATTGAAATTAAAAACTAACATAAAATCAGAAAATAATGATTTTTCATCATTTTTATAAAAATTTTTATAATATTACAATTCTACATATACTTACTAGATCCTCTTCCACGATGTGTCCCCGCGAAAACGCTACCCCTGCCATAAATTCAATGAACTCTTCAAAAGTGGCCAAGAAAATAAAAGCTTTTACACTTCGATCAACAATTTTTCTCGATTATAAATTTTTAACAAAATAATTTCGAATCGAATTTGAAGAATACACAAAGCAATGATTTTCTCGGACGGGAAAAATAGAGCAATGTTTTTAGTTAAGCTCGCGTCAATGTTGCTGGAAAGCGACGCTCCCGCTGCAATTTGTGCACCATTGCGCTGAATTAGTCGCTTTCTGTTTGTTTCTTGTGTTACGTAATGTACTGCTCTTGTCTCGACGAGTACGTATATATGATACATTATTGTACGTGCGAGCTCTTTGTCACGCATTCGCAGTGTATGTATAGTATTTATAAGTTAGTTATACTTACTATATATTTATACTTATGTAAGTCATTTGCTGTGCATGCTACGAATAACAAAAAAACTGCTTCACAATTCCTACTTAATATAGTAGCAGGGTCATCTCGCTCCTAACCTCGCCCGGTTGATTAGGTGTATATATATTTATAGCTCTGAATAAAATTAAAAAGTAATAAGATTATAATAATAACTACAAAAAATTAAAGGGTTACGCTATTAAAAATTTCAATGAATTACTGATAACAAAATTGGATGTCATGTTCGATTTCGATTTCGATGAATCAGCAATTATGCAGAATCAGCTAGGTAGCATGAGTGACGTATGTGAATTCTGTAATGCTAAACGTTTCAAATTTAAAATATTATGTGATAAGAAGTTTTCTAATTGTTCAATAGAGAAAACGTTGTATTATCTGACAATATCACTTATCATTAACGTTTAAAAGAATTACTTTCTGGAAATACTGACGACAGTAAACACTTTTTAAATAATTTTAGACAATATAATAATGCACTTGCCTTCGCACGTTTTGGAGCTAGATTTGACGCTCTTTTCGGAAAAGGCCCTCAAGTTATTCGAATAAGTGGTAAAATTTACTACAATATGTATACCTTACATCCAGACGAAAACGAAGCCAGAAGATATAGGCAACTATACATCATTGATAATAAAATCGCCTCGCAGTCACGATTACAAAATAATGTGTCATGTTCTTTAATGCTATTAAAGGAATAAGATAATTTTTTTGACAAGTAAACATATACGCAAATTACAAAAAAAAAAACATATTATAGCTAAAGAATCGATTTTAACTAATACAACATAATAACCAAAACTAATATAACCAAAAAGAAAACTAAAATACTAAAATTGAAACTCTAAAAAATTAAGGGGACACAACATCTTTAAATCCCGAAAAAAACAATTATGAGTATAAATTACAAATTTAATGTAAATCATTAGAAATTTTTTTAGTAATATTTAGTATAAATACCTTTAATTGTACCGTGCCAAAACCTTAATTATCCCTTGCTGGCCCATTGTGGCACTCGGTGAAATGTTTTGTGAATTTTTTCACTGACCGCAAGATTCCAAGTGTACAAATGGTTCTTTTGTGCTCAAATTTCGGAAGGATACTTTGTACACCCGTAGTTTTGGTATGAATCCAGGGATTTTAATTTAAATATTTAAAAAATGTTTTATACGCATAAAGGTGGCATAATAAGCGAAAAAAAGACACAATTCAGTTTTTCATCGCCAAACCATTTCCAAGCTTTTAAATAAAAATCCCTGCATTCATAATAAATATATATTAGGTACCCTCAATTAGTGCCCTGTTCTTTGATGGCTCTTTCCAACGTTTTATTTTCATACGTAGCAATGTTCATATATATATATATATATATATATATATGTGTGTGTATGTGTGTGTGTGCGTGTGTGTGTGTGTGTGTGTTGTGTGTGTGTGAGTTCTTAGTGAGTTCTAAATACTTTCAGCCTTGATTGGGTATCTGTTCCCTAAAACCATACATTTTTATAAAAAATTCTGAACTTTACTTAGTGAGTTATAAGGTTTAACAAAAATAGTAATTTTTACTTATAAAGGGTATACAAAGGGTGAGAGACAAAGAATTAAAATTTTAATATCTTTTAAACAAATTGGTTTCATACACCGCAAGAAGATCTTAGCCAAAGTAATCTTTCCCCAAAATTTTAACTTAATAAAACTTTTTTCATCATACATGCACGAAAAAGGCCACTTTCGATGCATGTAAAATGAATGGAAAATCGAGTTTTTCTTAGCAGCGGGAAAAAACTACTCCTTTGGGAGGAAAAAATTTTTTCCTCCCAAGGGAGTAGTTTTTTCCTCACTTTGCAGCCTATCGAATGGATGTGTATGTCTATTGAAGTATTTTTAAAATTTTCCAATATTTCGAAATTTCGAAATTTTCACAATTTTCAAAATTTTCACAATTTTTGAAATTTTTATTATACTATTGTTTTACTTTAAAAAGTCCTCGAATTTCTCATTCCTTTCATATACATGATATGTGGCCTATTCGTGGACTTATCATAAAAAGTACGGTGTGCAACAACGGGGGAGTGGCTTTTTCAGACTCGGGTGATGTTTTGAGCACGTGGTTTTTGACCCACTCGTGCTCAAAACATCACCCTCGCTAGAAATAGCCAATTTTCCCCCTAGTTGCACAATATACTATTTTACTCCCTAATCTTAAGACACAGAAAACCTATTTTTTTGGTTTTCGATTTTTAGCTCAAAAACTAGTCGCCAAAATGGCTTAAAATTTCTACTTAATACTTTACTCAATATCATAAAAAATACATGCATGTAAAATTTTATTACGATCGGTCGCGTACTTCCAGAATTATAACGGTGTACACACACAGCCATCCGCACGGACATTTTCTAAAAACGTACGATTCTAACTCCAAACGGCCCCAAATACGTTTCTATGAAGTTTTAGCGAAATTGAAATTTTTATATTACAAAGCTTCCTCTAGGAGAAAGCAAAACCGTAAAATACTCGTGCTTTAAGTAGGTGTACCTACACTTGCTCTTGCGTCACCCTCGCTTGCACACTCGTATCTTATTGTACTATGGCGTGTGAAAAGACATCAGAAACCAAAAATGTAATGTACTAGAGATATTAGTTCCTGCATAATTTCCCTAATGGTTTTTCATCCGAAGAAAAATTTAATTAATTAAATGTAAAATTTACTTGGGCCCCGATGTACAAGTATAAACAAAAACAGTAAAATGAAAATCACCTAGGTTACATGTTTCTAGGTAACATAGCAACTTTAGTCATACTGGCATAGGACTTTTTATTGCACATTTAAAGTTACACTCTTGGTAATGAATAATATGCCTATAGGTTTCTTGATAGTAATATCATACATATTATTTCTGAATCTGCCATCCAGATTTTATACTCTTAAACCTCATTTTATTTTAAACACCTCAAAAACTTCAATCATGTTTATGAATTCAGAGTGCGATTCTGATCTCGTTACCTAGGAGACAAATCAGCGGCCAATTGAAATCACGCATTTAAAATGCTTCACAACAAAAGCCATTATTTTTCTAAGATATTAACGTGTCTTCTTCACATATTAAAACGTTACTGAAGATTTATCTTCTACGACTAATTTCTTATAAATTTAAAAATATATATATTTAATTTAACGTCTTTTAATACATATTTTTATATGAAATTTTTCATAATTCATTAAATTTTTTTCTAGAATGAAACTAGTAATTGTGGCATCGCAGCTACAGAAAAGGTTATTAAGTTCCTAAAGTCATCCGATGAGAGGCTTTTGGCAGAAAACCATGGTACTAAATCAGTTGCGGAGAAAAATATTATCACAGATGAGAACAATTCCTGAATCAGAAGAAAAACAAATATTATTTTTGGAGCCAAAGCCATACATATAAATAATTCTCAAATAACGATTTTTTACTGCTAACTTTGTATTAGCACATTAAAATTGATAAACTTATAACCGACATCTTTTGTAGTAGATTTCTAATATTTATTTTTAATTGATTTTTAATGATTTAATTTTAAACAGCTGGATGTTTTGATATCGTTTTTTCACTTATAGTTTATTTTATTAGAACTGATATTTCGTAACGTGTTATATTATATTAGTTTTTAAGTTACTATATAATCTCATATTGGATATAATCTTGCATAGGAAAATTAAATATAATTTTTTCGCATATAAATTTTTTAACTAGTATGAAATATTATGATTATAAATAATAAATTCAAAGGCGCAGTTTTTTACTATGTCAATCAAAGTAATGTCTGTATATATTAAAATATTTTAAGAATAAATTACTAAGTCTAAAATTGTATTTATCACCTATTTGTTAATATTTTTTATCTAATTTTAAAATATTGCAGTCTAAATAACGCATTTAAGTGAGCTTCGAGATATTGGCATTCTGGGTCGCTCGTTCGTCGCGAGCTGGCTACCGACGTTGCAACGGTAAAAAGAGTGATCAATTTAGAAAATTAAAAAATCAAGCTTGCGGATTCTCTTTAACTATCATAACTTGTACTACGCCAGTAAATATATCCTATCAATTTTTGTGATTTCCAGGCACTCGCCGAGCATAAATAGTTTCAAAAAAAGTATTATACCCAAGGCGGAAGTGTATGGGATTTTACAAAAAAGGTGCTTTTTCAATTATATTAATGTCACAATAAATAAAGAAGTTTTGTCATCAATATTCTGCAGTAACTCCGTCAAGAGATAAATTAATATAAATAACAATAATGTAATTGATATCTGTCAATCCGGCCGAATGAGAGTCACGAAGGTGTTTAGAACTCAAAATCGCATAACAATCTGTAATCAAGTTTTTATTGAGCATTCCACTCTTTTAAACAGAATCTTGGCTATTTAAACTATTTTCATATATACTTAGCAAATATCCCTTATACGTCTCCACTACTTTTATGATATCTGTAAATCCCGCCTAATGAAAGCCACCAAGGCGATCTGACCTCAAAATTGCATAGAAATCCTTGATACAGTTTTCGTCGACAATTTTACCCGATCAAAGAAGACCGCAGCCTCACCATTTGCGGGAAAAATTAGAGATTTGCGAGAAAATGAGAAATTTACGTGTAAAATGAGAGATTTGCCGGAAAAATGAGAAATTTGCAGAAAAAATGAGAAATTTGCGTGTAAAATGAGAGATTTGCAGGAAAAATGAGAAATTTGCAGAAAAATGAGAATTTCTCAAAAAATGAGAAATTTGCAGAAAAAATGATCGCATGCTTTGGGTGTAGAGCAGGACGAATTGCAGCATTCCTCACAGTTTTGTGACATAGTCAAGCACTGGCTCCAGTTCGCCCTGATAGCGATTTTCTGCATCTGATTGGAGCCTCTGTTAGTATCTACAGTTTGCCCGTACCATCTTCGGGCTGCATTCTTCAAATCTTCCCACGTTTCCCATCTGTGTCTGTTACTGAGGTACCAGACATCAGCTACGCCTGTTATTAGCTCTGGTAGAGCCTCTAACATGTCGTTTTCCAACAGCTTCGCCATTCGTCTGCACTCTTCAAATCTATCAAGAAAATAGTCGATTTGGCTTGTACGCTCTCTATTGTATTTTAAATTCCACTTCCTGACTATGGCCCCGATGTCTCCACGGCTTTGTTCGTAGCCGTCAGAGTGATCTGACGACCTCTCACTTGGCAGCCTACGACTGCGTGCCGTACTGTGGACGTCGCCCGCCGTGTCTGTCGTAATTCTGATGCTGCCTGTGAGCTTCAGCGATGATGCTGCTTCCCCTCGGTAAAATTGGGCTGCTGTTTATTGAGACCGTCTTATCGTCGAAGTTTACGTACGGTCCGTCGCTGCCGAATTTCATCTGCGTGCTCTGTCATTGCTCGCTAAGCCTGCTGAATTCCGGAAGTCTTTGCTGTGTCTAGTCTATTCTCGTACTTGGCGCTCTGTTGCTCGCGGCTGCTGCCATTGTTTCTGGATATTGTTTGCTGACTACACGTAGTCTACGAATTATCATGGCAGTGTATACTTGTTGCATTCCATATCCCTGACCACATCTAACTCAATCAGTTCGCCTGCCGGCCGATTTTCGTTAGTCTCCGTTTTCTCGCAACTGTTCTTTTGTCGCGAGCTTGCCAGGTGCTGCTGCACGATTTCGTCCTCCTACAATCACTGGCGCAGTTGGTGTTTTTGGTACGCTGGTATTTTCCCTTCTTCTAGGACTTCTCGTGGTCCCAGGGACAAAATCCAACCTTCTACATTATTTTGGGTTTCTTCGGACATTCTTGACTGTTTATTATCTGAACACACGCTTTTAAATGTAGCGCTGACAATTTTTGTCTACGCGGTCGCGTGTATGTCTATTCACAATACGTTGCTATACTTATTGCTGTAAAAACCTTAAACGCTACTAATCCTAGTAGAACTAACCGCTGCTAATTTATTGTCACGTAACTTCCTCCAACTAAATTTATAGGTCTAATAAATAAAATATTGTTTTAATATACAGTATAATCTGCCTGCTAATATACGAGGCGGTTGTTGATACATAATATATAATATATAAGTTTTGGATGGTTCATTGTCCAAAAGTTTGCAGACCCAGAAAGTAGTTAATTTTATTTTCTTTGAATTGGATTTTAGCTTAATTGTTTCTAATCATGGGAGATGATTAAAAAGAAACGCAAAATAGTGTTTTTCAAAAATAAAAAAATGGCAAAAAAATAGTTGATAAAATAAAAAGTAACTATTATTCCCGAATTCAGAATCCAAAAATAAATATGTATGTGAAATTTTATTGATATTGACGGAACAGTTCCAGGAATATTATGTATGAAAAAGTATTTTCTGGAAGTTTTGACGAAACTCAAAATTTGACTATTACAAAGCTTCCTCTAGGGGGAAGCAAAATTCTAACTTCAACTTCATCAATTAAAGAAAAATCTCGTCCCTAGTTTTTTTCATAAAATTTTCTAAAAACGACAAAAGATAGTCAAAAAGATAAAATGAACCTCAACGTGCGACCAAGCGTTGCCACACACGCACCTATGCTAGGAAAACAAAATTTTCGTAAAAAGTCATACTGTTAAAAAATATAAAATCTTCGTCTTCCTAAAAAAAAAAAAAATAAATCGCGAAAATCCTTTCGCTACACTCCTATCTAAACTCACACACGCGCATCCGCCGCTCCCTTCTCTGCGCGCTCACTCGAGAGTTAAATGAGCGCGAGCTACCACCTTTACTGCCGCACACTCTTCGCGGCTTCAAACATTCAAACAAAAACCGAATAGAAAAAAAAACGAAACTTTTAGCCTTTTTACATGAGCTAACAGTACGCAAACTATACCCTCTGAGTTCGATTTGAGCCGTCACCGAGGACGGACGTGTTTACGTCCCGCTCCTCGATAGTGTTTACGTGTACCGAAAGATTCTATACTTCCATGCTATAGACAACAACTAACATTATTGTGCGTGGTTAAACATAGAAAGTGCTTCTTTTTTCTCTCTCTCTTTCACTCTACTACACTCGAAGTGCAGTGGTCTACAGTGTGAGTGCTTCTGACTACAGGGGCGCCTAACTGTCCACCCACCAAAATTAAACTCCAATGATTCAATCAAGCCAAAGAGGTGCGGCGAAAGCGTCTTACGCGCAAGTAGCACAGGAAACACTCATGACAAAGGAACAAGGTATCTTAATAGACACTGTTGGAAGCTTTACAGTACGTGAATATACACTTGCACTTGGAGCGCAAATAGGCCCACAGAACATACGTGCCGTCTCTCGTGTATCGCAAGGTAGAGTTTGTTTTTTTTCTAAACTCCAAAAAAACGGTAGATCAACTCATAGAAAAAGAAACGAAGCTAATTATCAATGATCAATCGATCCCGATCAGACCATATGTTTCGAGAGCAAAAAGAATAATAATTTCGAATGTCAGCCCCATTATTCCAACTCAACTACTCATCCAAGAATTCACAAAACTGGAAATCCCTCTCATGTCGCAAATTACATGTCTCAAGGCGGGCAACTATGAACCTGGATACTCGCATATCATCAGTTTCAGAAGGCAAGTATACATCAACCCTGAAGACGTTGGGAAACTTCCACAGTCAATTAAAATAAACTTTGATGACACGGCTTACTGGATATATCTCTCCACGGAAAAGCTTACTTGTTTCTTATGCAAAGAGGAGGGACACGTTGCCAGATTTTGTAAAAATGTCAGTGAACAACCTATAAACTCAGCATCAACAGAAGGAGACCCCATCACAAGCGAATCAAACAACGATGTTGAAAAACCCAAGGATATTCACGCAACCAAGGAAAAGAACACCAACGAAAAAATAAATGCAAACTCTGAAAAAAAAACTCAGAAATGACATGCCTCCTCCAGGTACGAAGAGACCACCACCGACCAGCACTGCATCTTCAAATAGTGACTCTATAATCTCCAACAGTCAAAGGGATAGCAACTCGAAATCAAAAAAGAAAAAAATTAAAACAGAAACGACCATTGAAGAAGTAAAATTACAGCTAAATCCAGCAAAGGAATTTATCGATCAAAATTCAACGAACTTTCCGCTCGACTTCGAAAAACTGTCCGAATTCCTTGTCAAGACATACAATAATTCAAACATTCTCGGAACCTTTCTCAACTATACACAAGATACAGATAAGATAATAAACACACTCGAAAAGGTACTGCCTGATAAGCTGCGAAGGCAGCCGAGTGACGTCGAAATAGCACAGCAATCGAAACATATAACAGAGATGACCGTCAGTGAAGATTCCAGCTGCCCAGAAGACTGATGACCTCGCAATTTCACAACATGGCAGTAATACGCAAAACTATAAATACTACGCTTAGAATAATATTATGGAATGTCAGAAGTGTTCGTCAACACATGCTTGGTATAGAGTTACTTTTGAAGGAATGCGATATTCTAATCTGCGCCGAATCTTGGCTTAGGCCCGAAATTAAAATTAATTTTCCCGGTTTTATTGCATATCGCAAAGATAGGGAACATACTAATGGAGGGGATATACTGTTAATTTTTATTCCACACATTTCAACTGACTGATG
>QLSS01001397.1:0-10488 GCA_024372645.1 Trichomalopsis sarcophagae
GAATAGATAAAGTTTTAAACAATAAATTTTGTTTTTAATTCATAATACATCACTTATCTAATAATTACATTGAAGTACTTTATTGAGGTCGACGCAAAAGTCCCGTTTCAATCTGAACTTCGCATTTTGTCCACCCGCGATTTTCATTTTTTTTTTTTTTTTTTTTTATTTCGCTTTGCGTTTGTTCGGTCCAATGTGCTGCTTCCGTGTTCGTTCAATGGCCTCCCGTCCGCAAGAAAACCGTGTCTTCTCAATTACCATTTGCAATTGAGAAAAAGAATAGCGACCCTGAACGATCCTCTATGATCGTCGTGTACGCAGCCAAGCTTGACTATAAAGTCGGCAACTTTCGCACCGAAACAAATTACTTATATATATATCTTTGAACCGTAACATCCTCCCCCCGTACAAAGATAACGAACTTTGTACCTAATCAGCAAACTTTATTAGTTTTCTAGTTGGTCGAAGGAGTAAACCATTTGCTGTCTTTACTTCCGCTACTCTAATCTGACCGTCGGAACCAGGCAGAACTCGCGTTACCACGCCCTTCCTCCATTGATTCCGTTCGAGATTATCGTCCATTATTAGCACAATATCGTTTAATTTCACAGAATCATTACTTTCGAACCATTTTTTCCTCGGAGTCAATGTAGGAAGGTACTCCTTTAACCATCGTTGCCAAAAGGCGTCAGCGAATTTTTGCGCTATTAGCCATTGCTTTCTTGGGCATGTCTTTTGAACATCGTACTTGTTTATACTTATTTGTCCCGAGGAGCTTCCCAGCAGGAAATGATTTGGCGTTAAAGCCGCTTGGTCCCGCGGATCTACTGAGACGTGCGTGAGAGGTCGTGAATTTACAGCGTGTTTTACTTCTGCTAAAATCGTTAGTAATGTCTCCTCTTTCGGAGCTTGTTCTCGTAAAACTATTGTTAAGGCTGTTTTAACTGAGCGGATAAGGCACTCCCACGCACCCCCCATGTGTGAAGCTGTCGGTGGATTGAATTTCCAAGTGATTTTTTGTTTAGAAGTGTATTCTTGAATCTTCTTACGGTCAATATTGTTCATTACTCTAGATAATTCTACACTCATGCCTCTAAAATTCGTTCCGTTATCACAATACACATAAGCTGGAGTTCCCCTTTGTGCTGCAAAACGTCTTAGTGCCATAACGGCAGAGTCGGTACTTAATGTATGTGAAAGTTCGATGTGTATAGCGCGAGTAGTCATGCAAGTGAATAACGCACCCCAACGTTTCTCTCTTCTCCTACCGATTGATACTATGATAGGGCCGAAATAATCTAGTCCGCAATGGGTGAATGGACGTTCGTAATAAGCTAGTCTTGCTTTGGGAAGAGCGGACATTTTCGGATTGCTAGGACGACCCCGTTGCATTTTGCAAACAATACACCTAGCTACTAAGTTTTTCAACCCTCTTCGTAAACCTACAATCCAATAAGTCTGACGTAATTCATTTATAACTGTTTCATGACTTGCATGATAATATTTATTATGAAAGTGATTAACTAAAAGTTGAACGGCTGTTTCTTTCACATCTAAGATAAGGGGTTTAGAACTTATTTTTTCATTTTGAAAATTGCAGATTCTACTGTCCGAACGTAGCATACCGTGTTCATCAAGAAACGCATTTAAGTCTAGAATACGACTCTCTTGGAATCGGATTGCCTCGTTTTAATGTGCTTATCTCTTTCGCGAATGAATTTAATTGGCTTAATTTCAAACACGTTTCTTCGGCTCGAATAAAACGTTTTTTTCATTTACGCAATCGTTTTTTCCAATTATTAATTACTTTCACGACGCGCGCGATCGTAGATATCAAACGCGACCACGACGAGAATCGCGAAAAATCGATTTCTAACGGTACATTTACGACGTGAAAAATTCGGACGGTTTCTTTAAGTTCAGATTTTAGTTCTACTGAATTGTGTTCAAAGCTTAAATCGTTTTTTGGCCAAAGAGATTCGTCTTCACGTAAAAATGATGATCCGCGAAACCATCTACTGTCGCTGTTTAACGGATCAACTGAATCTCTTGTAGCATCATCCGCTGGGTTCTCCCGAGTAGATATCCATCGCCATTCACAATCATTAGAATTCTCGCGTATTTCCGCTAGTCGATTAGCGAGAAAAATCTTATATTCGCGAGGATCACGTTTGATCCAGTATAATACTGATTTTGAGTCGCTCCAAAATACTTTTTTTGATATGACAAATGTATGTTCTTTTTCTATTAACTTGCTTAATCTAACTACATTTACAGCCGCTTGTAATTCTAGAAGTGGGATTGTTTGTACTGCCAATGGTGTCACACGACTTTTTCCCATAATCATAGACACGTGATACTGTCCAGTGCTTAGCCCAAATCGCCAATATGCAACGGCTGCATAAGCCTGAATACTTGCGTCTCCAAAAATATGTAATTCAATTGATTTAATTGTGTCAGTTTTTAATTGATAACACCGCTCTACAGGACATTCTATAACGGTTTTCAACTCGATTAACCATTGTTTCTAGAGTATTAATTCAGTATCACGTATCTCTTCATCCCATTGTATACCGCTACGACATATCTTTTGCAAAAGTATTCGTGATTTGATCGTGAAGGGTGCAAGAAAACCGAGCGGGTCAAAAATAGACATTATGACTGAAAGAAATTCACGTTTAGTAGGGCGTTTTAAACCGCAACATAAATCGCTTGATAGCTTTTTGGTATTTACATTGAAAGATAACTCGTCCGTTAAATTAAGCCATTTCAGCCCTAATATCTTTTCCCCGTTATTAACGTTAGTGTCTACTTTTATTAGTTGAGTGGATTCGTCAATTATATTAACCCCTTTTAATATTGAAGGTGAATTACTAGCCCAACTATGCATCTGCCATCCCGCGTTCGCGTTTATAATTGTCGCTTGTGTAACGCGTGCTGCGGCTTCTTCTTCGGATTCGCAGCTGTCCAAGTTGTCATCCATGTAGCAGTTATTAATCAGACTTTCGACTGTAGAAGGAAATTTGGATTTGAATTGCCCAGCGTTTTTGTCCTTTATGTATAGAGCGGTACACGTCGATGATGTTGCTCCGAACAATACCGTAGTCATCACGTACTCTGATGGTTCACCGATTCTCTCTTTTCCCCGCCAAAGGAATCGTTGAGCATTGCAATCGCTTTTATTTAATTTGATTTTTAAAAACACATCTTTCATGTCCCCTTCAAACGCGAAAACGTGCTGACGAAAACGCATAATCACGCCCGGTAAAGAATTGAGAAGATTCGGTCCTGCCAACAACATATCGTTAAGACTTATGCCTGCACTTTTTGCTGCCGCGTCAAAAACTAGTCTCACTTTGCCCGGTTTATTAATGTTTTGGACACCGAAATGTGGAAGGAACCATATTCTAGTGCCCTCTGAATTATTAGAAACCTTTTTTGCAAAACCATTTTTTAATAACCGATTAATTTCATGATAGTATTTTTCCGCGTAATATTTGTCCTTATCGAGTCTTTTTTCAAGTAGTAGTAATCGCCGGTATGCAGTTGTCCGACTATTCGGCAAATTCTTATCATCATCTTTCCACAAAAGTCCCACTTCCCACGCGTTTCCAATGTATCGACTAGTTTCTTCGAGAATTCGTAAAGCACGCTCATCTGCGGTCGAATATTTATGGCTGTTAACGACGCCTATTGATTCAATATCAAAATATGTTTTAAGAACTTTATCTAATTCGTTATCTCGCGAGATTTTACTTTTAACTTTATTTTCCGTTGATTTATTCAGTGTATTAATACAAGCTCCGACGTAGCTAATCGCGCCATATCCGTGTATTGTCCAACCCAAAGCACACCGAGAATTAAATATACCTTCGAATATATTGTGACATTCACGAGTAAGTATTAAATTAATATTATCTTGACCAATTAGTAGATCTGGTATTGCACTATAACCTTTTGATTTTATCCCCGTCTTTTGATAGCAAAGTTCCGCGATATTTTCCGATACGTGTTGCTCCGGAAGCGCAAGATCATCAACCACTAATACACTCGTCATTTTGAAAGTTTCAACTTCACCTACAATCGAAATATTTATTTTTTCTGTTGTTATGAATACTGGATCGCTACTGCCTACCCCTCTCAAGCCTGTATTGTACCGCATTCTTACAGCACCGATTTCATCTACTATTCTTGAATTGATTAACGTAGCTGATGATCCTTCGTCTAATAGCGCGAAAATTACTTTCTCGGAAATTGTACCTATCACTGTGACCGCAAGAATTTTCAAATATACGCTCGTCTCTAGTCATGATGACTTTTGTGAATCATTTAACGCTTCGTTTCCCTTCGAGCAAGATGTGTTTACATGAACTATTTCTCCCGTATCATTTTCTTTAACGTTTGTTTTTACTTCGGCTTTAACTTTGGGAAAACACAACAAGCTATGATGCTTGCGTTGGCAATGTATACACGGCTCTTTAACACAGTCAATCCGCTGGTGGCCTTCCTCGAGACAGTTATAGCATAAACGAGAGGATTTTACAACTTTCCAGCGTTGCGAAACTGGAGTTTTCTTAAAGTCATGACAGGCATGTGTTTTGTGATTTCTCTTGCCACAGTGGGCGCAATTATTACGCGTTTTAGACGGTGGTTGCGTTTCAACTCCCGAATCCTCGTTTACATTTATTGCACATACAAGATTTTGTTGGATACGAGAATTCTTAGTAGTCGATTTCGACGCTTCACGAATTAACGCCTCGCTCGATGTGTCGGGAAAAATGCCAGCGGCTATACTTAATTCCGCTTCTTGAAAAACGAATTCGGAAATCGTTTCTAAGTCAGGTTTATTGCACGTTTTAGCAAATCTAATATAATTAGACATCATCGAGCCAGGTAATTTACTTCTCAAACCGCTCGCTAATTCGGGACAAATCAAATACCCTTCATGATCGTCGAAAGACTTAATAGCACTTACAGCGTTTTTTAATCGCGTAGCGAATTCGATTAAACTCATTTTCTTTGACTCTAAACTCGGCAAATCTCTTATTTCATGGACAATGTTGTCCATTATCCACTTTGGATTTCCAAATAGCATTTCCAATGTCGTCATGATGTCGTTAGTGTTATTCCCCGCTACAAACAATGATTTAGTCGCTGCTCGAGCATTGCCCTGCAAAGCATCGCACAAACGGATAAGATTCTCGCTGTCTGAATATTCTCCTAACTCAGTTGACGTTTCGAAGGCCCGTTTAAAACGCTTCCACTCAAGCGGATCTCCCGAAAAGGTAGGTAAAATCTTACCCGTAGATACTCTATGCAATAAACGTGAATTATCATTACTTTGGTTAATGTTTTTTAACGACTTCTCAAAAGCGATAGCTATCCGCTCGACCGGATCTCCGCTTGAGCAGTCATTATTTCTATTTGTCGATGTCTGATTAGCGTTGCTATTAATAAGAGCAGTACTATGCAGTGGTTCACCCTTATTTCTAAAACTACAATATTCCCTACATGTGCTGTTATTATCATCGCTTGAATCGTCATTTACGGACGATTGATCAAAATTAAATCGCGCGCGTTTCACGGGTGGACTTACTAATGTTACCGATGTTTCTCTTTGTCGACGCAAATTACGGTATCGCTCGCTTATAGCTGCTGCAGATCGCTGAAGTTGATGACGCAGGCTTTGATGTCCATTTTGAGGTTGTGGTTCTACTGTTAGACGCCGGTCTTCAAGTTGCGCTGCTCTTGGTATGACGGCTTCTCCGGCTGCTCGAGCTGCTGCCACTCGATCAGGAACAGGCGGCGCGTTTCCTCGCGTACCCGCTGCTGGACGACGTTCGACAGGCTGAGCTGTAGCTGGTGCAATGGGAGCTCTGGCTGCTGCTCGGCGAGGGGCAGGTTGCGCGACAACTCGCGCACCTGCTGCTGGACGACGGTTGACAGGCTGGACTACTTCTGGTGCAACGGTAGCTCTGGCTGCTGCTGCTCGGCGTGGGGCAGGTTGCGCGTTACCTCGCGCACCTGCCGCTGCTGGACGTCCGCTCTGACTGTTGCTGCTCGATGGGGGATAGGTAGCGCGTCATCTCTCGCACCTGCTGCTGGTGCATCGGCAACTCTGGTTGCTGTTGCACGGCGAGGTGCAGGTAGCGCGTTACCACGCGCACCCCCTGCTGGACGACGACCGATCGGTTGTGCTGCTCCAGCTGCTTTTGCTTGGAGAGGAGCGGGCGGTGCGTCACCTCACACACCCGCTACGGGACGACGGCGGACAGGCTGCACCCCTGCTGCTGTACGGCGAGGTGCAGGTCGCGCGTTACCTCGCGCATCCGCTGCCGCACGACGACCGACCGGTTGTGCTGCTCTAGCTGCTGCTGCTTGGAGAGGAGCGGGCGGTGCGTCATCTCGCATACCCGCTGCGGGACGATGGCCGACAGGCTGCACTCCTTCTGATGTGACCGCTGGTTCTACTGCTTGAATAGCTGGTGGATCGCAATCTACCGGTCTTCGTCGTTCTCGTTGGTCGGCCATTTATCTCAGCGTTTTGCAACTGCGTGAACTTTATTTCACTGCACTAATTTATTGATGTTGTTCAAAATATAATATCCTGGCGCAAAAAAGGCTCAAAGACTCCCGGGTTTCGGCACCAAATGTTATTCGAAGATTATGCGCACAGGCAACACCAATAAATCTTTAAGACAACTTTATTTTATGAATAATACAGAAAAGCTCTTACTCTTACAGAGGTCGACGCAAAAGTCCCGTTTCAATCCGAACTTCGCATTTTGTCCACCCACAATTTTTTTTTTTTTTTTTTTTTTATTTCGCTTCGCGTTTGTTCGGTCGAATGTGCTGCTCCCGTGTTCGTTCAATGGCCTCTCGTCCGCAAGAAAACCTCTTTGTTTTCGTGCCCCGTGTCTTCTCAATTACCATTTACAATTGAGAAAAAGAATAGCGACCCCGAACGATCCTCTATGATCGTCGTGTACGCAGCCAAGCTTGACTATAAATTCGGCAACTTTCGCACCGAAACAAATTACTTATATATATATATATATATATATATATATATATATATATATATATATATATATATATATCTTTGAACCATAACAATACTTATAAATACTATTATCGTAACATTACTGCAAAGAATGGAAGATTTGCGTTGAACTATTTTTTTAACTCTAAGGCCAGACGAGCTGGTTCAATCTTGACCTTTTTAGTGCAAATATTCTGTGATTTGCCTTTCGATTTGCCTTTGTTGAATACACAATCAACAACCTTGACATCTGGAATTACAAATTTAAAAATATATTAGTCATAGGATTCAAAAAGTAACATTAAAATAATAAATGATAAAATATTACCATCGTCATCTTCCAGCCCCTGTTGTACTGTACTTTCATCGTGTTTTTTGTACATGAAATCATACATCATTGTGCTGGCTTCTTTGCGAAATGCAAGTTTCGATTTCGGGTCTTTGATGCATCTTATGTATGGCATCATGCTTTCTAAGTGAAAGTCATTCGATTCATCCAAGCTGCAAGTATGTTTGATAGTTCTTGTAGATTTGGGAGGTCCCGCTGGAGGTGGAATGTTTTCAACGACATCACTGACATCCGGGACTGGCAAACATCCGCCGAAATCCGCGATGTTTCCAGACGTATTAAAGTTAGCCTTGTCAGAAATGAACTTCATCGATTCGAAGTGGTCCCAACTGCTTGTAACATTTGAAGCTGCAGAGCCTGAGGGTAGAGTTGGCAACTGTTGCAATTCTTTCCTGAATGTATTGAACAAAGTTTTCCATTTACTTTTCAGCTGATTTTCTGTAAGAAAAGACATACATGATTAGTGATTAATTAGAGTAGCTCGTAGTGAACAAGAACGTGCTCATCGCAATATTTACTTGTAAATCCTGTCATTTGCTTTTCAATTTCGTCCCATTCTCTCATCAAAACATTGTTCTTCGTATGCCCATAAGCGGTCTTATCCCAAATGTTTGGTCTGGCTCTGATCGCTGATATCAGCATCTCCTCCTTATCCCAATTCCAAAGTGGTGGACTCACTGAAAATAAGTAAACAATCAGTCACAATATTTAGGCATTTAGAAGAGTACATTGAAGACGATATAATTATTCATAGATCTTATAAAAACGACACAATTATTAGTTTTCGGGACGTTGGAGGACAAATATTGTCCGAAGACTGGTATAAAAATCGCTTATCTGACGAACAGAAAGAACGCGAAAGAATTGTCAATCTCGTAATTTTTATATATATATATGCTGCAGCACTTCGACGCCTTGATTCACCGCCTATCGTATATTCCTCGATTTTCTCGAATAAGCCAAGGGACACGACTATCCGAGCTGGACACTATATATAAGTTGTGCGTGCGTGCGTGTCTCTGTAGTAACCGGAGAAAAAGAATGTCGAATGCTCGAAGGACGCGCTGTAGCGCGCTTTAATTGGCCGTTGTTTCACAAGTCAAATTTAGTAGAAGTTGCTCGACGGCAGACGTTATTGCTATTAACGAGGTTGCGCGAGAGTCAGAACAAAAAAAAAAAAAAAACGCTCCGATTGTTGTAGATGGGCCGACTTTTCCCGAGCTGGGGAAAAAACTGCGGGCTCTAAATTTCTGTAACTGTGAGCGAGCAACCACCACTCGGGACACGCTCTTTTTCTTTCTGCAAATTAGAGATAGGAGCTAGTAGCCGGTCTGGATGAACTCTAAATTTTCCAGAGTGTGCTGCAAATTCCCCGCTCGCGTTTTTATGTACACAACGGAACAAAATAGCAATTAGTAACGCGGTCAATTAATCGCATTGTCGAGTAATTAACTCGGAAACTTGTCAGCAGTAAATCACTTGGCCATTGCTAAGTGCATGCAAAAGCTTAGGAGCGGGACCTGTTCCTCTTCCACAGCCTGGTCTATATCATGCAGCCGATCCTCCCCTCGCCTCTGCTGCTCGTCGCGTTGTAGTACAAATGCCGGGAAATCTC
Source organism: Trichomalopsis sarcophagae (assembly GCA_024372645.1). Classification (NCBI taxonomy): domain Eukaryota; kingdom Metazoa; phylum Arthropoda; class Insecta; order Hymenoptera; family Pteromalidae; genus Trichomalopsis; species Trichomalopsis sarcophagae. Next base: position 9,007 of record QLSS01001397.1, read on the forward strand.
ATGGAAGCTCAAGGACTGCCGGGCGAGAAAAGAATCATCGAAGCCGCGAGATACAGGGAGCCAAGCGTAAAAGGACGAGGATGCCGCGCGTGTATGGGATTCGCCAAAGCGGCTTGCGAACTGACACGCAATTCCCTGAAGTGGCCTGCGCGAATTGATCTACGAAACGTGCCCGGCTAGCTCGTGAAGCCTCGTTTTTCTAGCCAAGATCGTCTTTGCCGAAGCCGAAGCGGCCTGCGATCCGTCGAGGATGTCGCGCGCAAGCGAATCGCCGAAGCGGATTGCGAACTGATACGCGATTCTCCGAGGCGGCCTGAGCGAACTGACCTGCGAAAAATGCCCGGCTAGCTCGTGAAGCCTCGGTCTTCTAGCCACAATCGTCTTTGCCGAAGCCGAAGCGGCCTGCGATCCGACGAGGATGTCGAGCGAAAGCGATTCGCCGAAGCGGATTGCGAACTGACACTCGATTCTCCGAAGCGGCCTGCGCGAACTGACCTGCGAAACGTGCCCGGCTAGCTCGTGAAGCCTCGCTTTTCTAGCCACGATCGTCTTTGGCGTTTTTAGAATCTCGCCTCCAATAACAAAATCACCGGCCGTTTATTATACACGAAGCTGCATGCATGTACGGAGGAAAGTCGATGTTAAAAAAACGTGTCTTTACTTACTACTACTATTTCCAAGAAAAGATGGGATGTGCGACCAAAGGAGCTGTCTTCTAGCGGGAGTCCCGTCTGAGGTCTCGTCAGGTTCCAAGTCCAACTGATGCTCAACACACGTTTGCTCGACGTTGGCGGCACAGTAGTTATACAGGTACTGAAGGACTACAGGCACTGAAGCTGACACTGTTAAACAGAGCGAATCTCGAATTTCGCTGGACTGCAGTGTGGTCTCGACGATGCGCGATTCGCGACTGATGTGATAGGTACACGACGTACACGTCAACGGCAGCCGGCGGAAGGTTGATTTTTTGCCCGCAAGATGGCGCTGTTCACAACGTAATGTAGGATTAAGCGTCTGGGATGACGAAACCGAGAGTCCTACTCTCTCGAGGATGGGGCCCAGGATTGAATAAAGGCCACCAGCTACTTCTGGAATAACACTTTCTTTATTAGATATCTCGTCGGATCAACTGTCTCGAACGTTATGCGGCTCGCAGGCCGCGACATGCGCTCTTTCGTTCTCTCTCTCTCTCGCTCTAGCCAACATGGCCGACATCCCCACTCCTGGCTTACGCAGGGCTGCCAAGGGAGCTCCCCACACACTCCCCCCCGAGATTCTTGCTGATCAACTTGCAAGCTCTGCACCAGAAGGGTTGAGAACCAAGAATCGCATGAACATATATGCATAGCTACTTACAACTATTAATACAAGAGTATAAAAATACAAACGCTGCTTATGAACTAAATCGCAAAGCTAAGCTTGCGCTTTGGTATCAGACGAGAATCTTACTTTTTTGGCAGGATAAGTTTTGAGTACCGGACT